>WEKW01011837.1:473-43246 GCA_013389905.1 Sula dactylatra | reverse complement strand
AGCCAAATAAAATCATCACTATCAAACAGAGAATTTCTCTACAATAGTGCCCAATCAGGAGGCTGAAAGGGGATTAATATCCAGAAACATGGCTACAGTATTATTTCTGTATTTATTATTAATATTGGAATACTAAGAGAAATTATTGGGAAAGAAAACAGAAAGAATATGCAAAAGGATACCCAATAACTCTAGGAAATTCAGAGAAAATGTCATACTACAAGAGAATTAAAGGTTCAGTTTATTGAAAAAGCTTAAAACAAAGTGCAGACAATGATTTGGTTGCCATGTTCTAAACAACTTTACAAAACATTATGCCAGGGAGTGACGAAGTCCTTAATCCAGTAGATGCAATTATAACAAGAATCAAACACAAAGTAGAAAAATAAAAGATATTATTATTATTTTTATTTTTAAGATGACTGATTAGTCACTAGTGAAAGAAATAGCAGGTGTTTTCAAAGATTCAGTGCTTTAGGGAAAATAATATATCAAATACAAATTATTGGGCTAAGTACAGGAATAACAGTGCAAAATATGGCATTTAATTTACATGATTTAATGATTCCTGGCTTTAGGATATAAAAAGATGTAAGGATAGCCAATCACTAAATGTTCATAAAGTGTTTTCAACAGAAATGTCTCTCTATAAAGGGTCTAGAGTAAATGATTCTTCAGAGCCAGATATCAAAGATTTATATTACAAGGCAAAGAGAACTCAAGTGTTCTAACCCAACAAGCTTCCACCTCTGGATAATTGCCTTAGAAGTTCCCAAGATACTTTAAAAGAAGGTTGTTTGTAAACGTCTATATATTACATTCAATGGTGCGTTTATATTTTTAAACCAAATTTAAATTATTCTCTTCCCCTGAAATGAACTGAAAGTATGATACGGATCTCAGGTCTGTCCTGCAGCCAGGTGGAATTGTTCTTATGGTAGCCAAGATTTTGCAGAAGTATCAATACCTTTTGCAAAGCGATTTTTATTCATCAAATTATATCTATATATTCTATAAACAAGAAACAGATTTCTATCATTAAAAAAAATAATCTATTGATAGTCATTTTAGATGACCTGCAAGAATAATAGATAGCTATAAGATTAATAGATAGCTATGGGAGCAATGCATCCAGTTTTTGTTCACACCAATGCAAATTTTACACATACCATACATAATAATATAGTCTTAGGTACACACCAATCAATGTCTTTCACATTTGCATTCTAGTGTTTTATATTAGCTTTTTCATGTCAACACATGGTCATCTACTCATAGAAGACTTTTTACAGAATCTTCTACCCTATTGTCTCAAGTCAATGACATTTGTATTCAGGGCAGAAGCTACCACCTTACATGAGGGAGACTACCCTTACTCAGCACCAATATCTACAGGTTTTGTGCTATGGGTGTATACGCTGTTGCATCTGTAAGTTTTTCTCTGTCTCCTGGCATGTCAGAGCTCTTGTTTTGCATTTTTGGCAAAAAGGAGTTGCAAACAGGTTTACCCCATAGAACACCATTGCCAGTGAAGGTCTTCTTCAATTGCGGGGGTCTTTCTGTTTAACCCTCTCTCACTTTGGTATAGCAAATAGGTATTAGACCTCATAAAACTACTACACCTGCTTGCAGACTACCAGCTATCCCAGTGGCTCAGGCTTCTTTACTCACTTTTCCCTAAAGAATAGCTCCTTTGAGCTCTGATCTCTCTGATCTGGGTTTGGACGAAGAGATCTGTTTTCTTCCTCAATATTTTGTCCCTCACAGTTGAGCCTGTTTTCATTTGCTTTCTTGATGCAGCCTGGTTTAACACTCTGTTTTCCAAATCTGTTATAAATCTTACCATAGGGATAGGGAGAAACAGAAGTCGTTAAAAATTCCCTCCCTCTTTACAGTTCTCCCTGTTCACCCTGTCAGATCCCTTTCTTTTTTTGACTAAAGTTATATTACTGCTTCCAGCTGAGTTTCCATGCTGCCCTCTCTGACATCGAGCTGATGTCTATGGTCTTAGATCCCCAAAATCAGTGTCTCTGCTTTCCTAATCTGTTAGTTGTTTCAAATACCTCCTCCTTCAGATCTCCACTTGTCTGTGGGTGCACAAGGTTACTCATTAGACAGCTGCTTTAATTAGACATCCTGAATATATACTTTGTTTCTCTCATTACCACTGTAATGGTAGGATAGCTACAAGACTAGACATATTTCCTTCTCTATAACTTTAATGCAATAATTTAGAAAAAATAAAAGCAATATTTATTTTTATTCATTTGAACATCAAAAAATCTCAGATGTTTTCACTAAGCTGATAACTATTGGGTAGTCAATAACAAAAGGAGCAAAAAACTGTTTAAATAATAATTTCTTCTCAGTTCCCAGTTAATAAACAAACTATTTCTCATTAGCATGGCTCAGTCACTTCCAACACTTTCGTAATCCACCTTGTAGCCCATATAATGGCTTCCATAATCCTGAGAAAAGCAGTCCCCTACTCCAGCATGCCCCACTGTTTTTCTTTTTAGAAGTTTCCTAAACAAACCTCCACAAAATATCAGCACATAGTCCTGCTTAAATAATTGTCTTTCTGCAAACACCACATAAATAATCAGATGCATGTGATTGGATCTGGGTTTACCAGAGGTGCAGGGTACCTCACACACTCTTCATGATGCTGGGTGCAGGACACAGAGGTTGCATGTTCCACCCATTCCTTCCGAGTAAGGCTGTCTCTGTCCCCTTAATCTGCTACACATCACAGTTGTAGGCACACCTGCTGGATATGTTCAGTGAAGTTAAAACTTTGTTTTTCCTTTAGAAATATGTACAATTCAGATAATGTGAAAAAAAAATTGATAAATCTGCATTCTTTTATTTTTTTCCTCCTTGTTGTATTGAGTTTGCAGACAGACAGCTTATGTCGACTCTCTGTAGCCTCATTTTTCCACTGTGGTGCCTAACTTAAGCTTTCATTCAGCAAAGTATTTAGACTGTACTTCCATTTAATTATGATATTGTTTTGGTCAACAGAAATGAACTTCACCATGTACTGAAAGATAAGTCTCATACTCAGCAGATAATGCTACAGTAGGAAAGTTAACTTTGTGGTTGAGTAGCTCATCCATGGTTTAAAAGATCTTGATTCAGTTTCTAGCTCTGCCACAGCCTTAATATATAATGGTGTATTGTGTGCCTCTGAGGTAGATATCTACGCCTCAGTTGTACATACCTTTAACTTGCAGTTTGGATAATTTCCCTGAGTTTTTTGGAAGTGTACGCGTGTATAACTTTACACAAATGGAAGTTCGAGAGGTTTGGATAAGACTTTACTTGGTATGTAGCAGATGGGGATGAAGACCAACTTGTATGTACTAACATCTTTTTAAATGTATATACTGCTTTGATCTCAATGCTTTGTTAATCAGTGTTGGTTCTTTGCTTAGTATCAATGCTAAGAGCACACATTTAATATTTTGTTTTAAACATGATACCAAATCAAAAAGAAAAAATCTGAAGACTCCACATCTCTCCAGTGCCTCAGTATCCTTACAGTCAAAATGTTTTCAATGTTTGTTTTAATGCCATTTCAGTACCCTACTTTTTGTCCTGACAGTCCTGTGTACAGAGGACCTTTTATTCTTTTCTTCTCTACCACACACTTGCACATTCCTCTTCCTTCAAACCTTAAGCATGTTTAAGTTTTATCCACCTTGTAACTGACTAGTTAGCTGGGCATCTATTTAATTCTTTACAATACCTGCAGTTTTAGTCCAGGCACATTCTTAAAGAAAGACAGAAAAAAAAACCAACAACAACAAAACCAACCCCCCTCCAAAAAAAACAGAAAAGCTCTGCAGATTTATTAATCTGTTTCTGGTCATTATCAAAATATATTTATATGTAATTAAGTATTGGTACTATCAAAAGCAATTACATTTTGAAGACATTTGTAATCTTGATAAAGCTGCTGTTCAGATTCTACAATGCTGATCTAAAGTGGATCTCCTTTCTGATTTTGGACTTACTATTGTCAATATGCACATAGGGATTTCCTTTTATTTTTTCAGTGTTTCATTCTTGTGAAAGAAAGAAAATCAGCACACAGAGGATGTGATTTAACAGGCACTCATACATAGGATAAACTGTAAGTTGTTCCAGTGAACTGTAAATGACAAGTAATACATAGGATTACTTATGTGCTTAAAATTAAGGTCTCCTGTAAGTATTTAACAAGGCAGAAGTCATTGGTCTTCAACTTGGTTTCTTAGTTTAATATCTTGACACATATCTTTAAGAATCAGTTATTTAAGAGAATTCATCTCAGTTACACTGTGTTCACACAAACACAATACACAATCTTAAATACAGCTCTGCGGTCCTTCGAAAACACACGTGAGATTCCTCAATCAGTTAATGCAATTACCCAACTAACCATTTATTCTATGAAGTTCCACCTCTATTTGATAAAAAACATGAGTGCATTTATCAGTTTAACTCTCTGTAAATAAAAAGTTTCACATTACACATGTTTAAAGTTATAGGGATACAGATGCATTTGTATGATCAAGCTTAAAAACTATTTTGTTCATAAAGACATTTGACTACCTTTATTATAGTAATAACATACTGTTTATTATGGCAGTGATATACTTATTGTATGTGTATTCAACATATTATTATATGGGAAAATACTGCAACACAGGCCTATCACTAAACTAAATCTAACTCATGGCAGTAGTTTTTGTAAATCCCTCCGCCATCATTCCTCTGCAACTTTTGTGTAACAGAAAATGTTCTTATTTGGAAAGTTAAGTGCCCAAAAGGAATCTGAATTCATCTTCTGGCTGAGACAGAAAAGAAACACAAAGGCAACTGAAGGACTAAATCTGGTGTCAAGCTATCGTTGCTGGAGTTGGAACAGCAGTCTCTATGGGCCTTCCCCAAAGTATTGCAAAATGGTGTAATTATGAAAATGCAGCAAGTGATCAAAAGTGAGGACCTGAAGTCAATTTATGCAAGAAGTTATTCTGTTTGGATTCAACATACAATTATGAAGTGTCAAACCTCAAATATTTATCCACAAATTGTGATCCATCCAGTAATTATTCCTGCTGAATTGTTTGCAACTCTGTCTAATACAGACCAACTTTGCCCATCATCTGCCAGTTTTTCCCACTAGCTTACTTATGTGATTAAACTGAAATGTTTTAAGGGACATCATTCCACTTCTGCTGTAGCTGTTCCAGCATTGAGTGATCCAGTTAGGGGGTGAAGGAGAAATACTACACAGCCAGTCACTTCCTCAGCAAAAACAAGTTACTGTTAAAATTTGGTTGTCTACACTTAGACTCATGGAGCTGTGTGATACACAATAAGGTACAGTCTGAATTTCAAGTCTAATGGAAAGTTGCTGTTTCTGCAGATTTCATTAGGATGTACAGAGAAAGTAGTCCTGAACCTGCAGCAATCTGTAAGTTTTAAAAGGGAGCAAAGACAAAGTCTAACAGAAAGGATGGTAGCCTGATACAAAATACATAAACATAGATTCAGAAGCTTACCTTGGACATCAAACTGGTTAACTTGGATACTGAGGACAAAGGCAGGCCAGAATATGTTTTGAAAAATATCTGTGCACCAACAGAGAAATATAGGCAGAAAAAATACATGTAAGAGGAAAAAGAACAAACCCTCTTTTTTTTTTGTTGTTCTTTTGCTTTAATTTTCATTCCTACTGAAAGAAGAACAAGACCCACAATCAACATACTGTGCCTGCTGTTTTAGCTGCAGGACAGCACAAAACACTTAACAAAATTCAGCCAAATTTAGGTGTTAGAAAGGCAGAGTATGTTAGATATGTCTTATATTTTTTTGGAGTCCTGAACTTTATTTGCTTATACTAAAGTTTTGTAGAGATACAGGGATGTTCCTGTCCCTTCATGATATCCATTGCTCTTAACCATTTCTGAAATGCTCCTCCTCGACTCAGCTCAAGAAAGAAAGCTGGCTCCATGAAACTGAGATTGATCAGATGTTATAAGACAGAGGATCCCTCTTGACTGTGCTGTATCATCTCAGACTGCAGTAAAGTGGGTGCTGTGACACTGCCAAGCCATTGGCAGTTAATGCAGCTTTATTCAGTGTTCAGAAAATATTTGGAAAATTTAGACACACCTTAGATTTAAAAGAAGTTTGCCTTTTTCAGGGACACAACTGAGGTTTTGTCAATAATTTTCATATTTTTTTTGTCGCACTTTTCCTGGGAGAAGAAGAGCATGGGAGAGGAAGGAAAACTGTTGTCTCCAGCATGGACAACAGTTTCACAAAGAATGAAAACAGCTGCTGTGGTTTCTAATAATTTTCAGCTAGTGCAAAAGTTTAAAAAATGCAATGAAGTAAAATAAATTCTGCTGAACGGGAAGAATCCTGGCATCACTGGACTGTATGGGAATGTATTGGCTCACACCCAGTGAAGCCATGGAACAGACTTTTTTTGGACGTGACAACCAAAAACATCACATCTGGGGGTTTAGGGTCAGGGAGAGCTGAAAGTACACTTTTGAACACATTTGTGTCCCCACTTAAACCCATCCCCTATTTTTAAACAAATGGGCCACTCAGAGCTTTGTTTTTCCTTCTTACTAAGCCAGGTGGCTTTGCTCCGGTCAGTGGTTATAAATCTCACATTTCATAGTTGCCCTCACCTTCAACTCCTCCCTCTTGGAGACGGAGGCTACAGGAGAGCTCATTTTCTATAACATACCAGGGGAATCCGTACTATTTTAATTCCCTGGAAGGCAGGTGGACTGCCTGGTTCTGTTATCAGAACTTTTTGAAGTTACATATTAACTCACAAATATTGAATTACTAGACATTTATATGGGGAGGAAAAAAAAATTCTGTAATTCAAATGAGTATTTTTAATCTAACATATGTAATAGTAAATTTAAATTCACCCATGGCAAGAACTTCCTTATTTTATGTTAAAACTAAGGGATTTGGTACTTCTGTTTGTGATTCATTTATAGATTTTTGCTCTGTCAGAAATCAGAGCAATCTTTATTTCAATAACATTTATCTCAATTCATTAGATGATGAATCAATAAATGATGCTTTGGTGTGAATTTGATGACAATGACTCAAAAAGAACTAGCTAAGAGTAATTGTGGCTCTAGATCATCTGAAATGGTTAGAGGGAAAAAAAGATCCCCCATGTTAAATTAATTATTATTAAATTACTGTTTCGATATTGCCTATAATTTATGCAGTAAATCAATGAATGATTTCAGAAGAAACTTGTTTCTACATAATCACACAATTTTTCTTAGTATGCCTATGCAAATAGCTATAAACTAAGCTTATTAGTTTGATCTCCTTGTTTCATTACTGTAGTGAAGAGTGCAGACTAAAGTTGGCTCTAGTGAGCTCAGTCTGGGCAGACTGGACATGGAATTATCTATACCTACACACCTACACAGACTGAGCTACCCAGCAGTTAATTTACTCATATACATTCCAGTTAATAACCTCTTCAGGGCAGTTTGTCAGAAGCATTCAATATTTGACACCCGCACTGCTTCCTTCTCTGGCACGAGGCACGTTTCAGTTGCTTCAGCACAAACTGTTTGGCTGGGGCGTTCACACACATTCAGCATGGAATTACACCAGAATATTGAAGTAACCGTAAGCCTTAGCTGTATTTTATATCCACATCAGAAATTTTCATGACCACAAGAATTAGGCTTAAACAGACAATTACATCTGGGTATGTAATGATAAATACTTCAGCCAACATAGCATACTGTGCCAATGAACATATTGTATTATGATAGACTGAAATACATTTTAATTCTAAAATTGCTGGTTTAGAATCTTAATTTTAAAGCAATGATTTAATTCTTGATTATTGATCACTATATGAGGATCAACAAATACTCCCATCAATCACCATTTACTGCAGCCATCACAGAAGACAAACATAAGGTGGTGAGGTGAAATAAACTAAAAGAGAAGTTATATAGCCAAAGCAGATTTGTTCCAGTATAATTTTACTTAGCTACTTCTGTACCATAGCTTTCAAATGTGGTGACTAGTTAAAGCTGGATTTGCTTGAGTTTATGCATTTGGGAAAAATACTATAACTTCCCTGTGGGCATTCTTATCCCTTCTTCATGTGGCCTGACCCTGTAGATTATTTGCATGGGTTCCCTTTTTTTAGCACTTCTTTTTGTCTCATCTGCAAATTTCATTCACATTCTGTTTTGTGCTAGCATAGTTTCTTCAAGGCCAGTCACATGGAAGCTGCACTCCTGAATACTGTGATTCTTAAACCGTCATGATCTCATCCTGGGTACACAGCACTGCACATACATCATACCTTTTCTTGCTAGCCTTCATAAAGGAGTGTAAAACTCTCACCAGCCTTAGCAAACAACAAAAAGCAGCACATTTTGAATCCACTTAAAAGAACCGTACAAAAATTTGAAGATGAAGTGGGATTACAACCAATAACTTTTTTAAAACCTTCTTTGACCTGACTGCCTCATTTTCCCATTGGTGCAATGAATTAAGAATACTTAGTCTCTTCCAGATCTGGATCTTCATATGTTGAAGTATCTTGAATCTTTCTAGAAAATTATTCCTTTGGACTTTACTGGGTTTGTCAGGTTGTTATTAAACAGTTGTTTGTTGCATTTTTATTGGTGATATATCTGGGACTCTGTCCTCGTTATTCTTGTTTCAGAGAGCCAGGCATAAAACAGATAATGCTCAGCACTCATCTTAATTCTGTACTTCACAATTCTCTGTAGAGCTTGTTTAAGACTGAAAGCAATAAGTAAATCTGGATTTAAACAGTTAGATTTTTGCCACATAAAATATATCCTTTAAAGTTATTGACCAATTTAAAGTGCTGCTCCCTGGGAGCTCCACCTGGGAGGAGGGTGGGATGAGAAATATTGACAAGCAACTACATTACGTATTTCATTCTTATGTCCAAGGGCTAATAATCCGTATGTTAGCTACAGGAAAATAAAAAAATACATGACTAAACCTGTCTGTCAAAACTTTGTTGATTACTATTTGTGTAAATATATGCTTGCAAAAATCTCAGTAAGGATTAAATTTATATTCAACAGATTCTAACATATCATACATTACAATTCAAATCTTTTCAGGTAATTATAAATATATATCTGAAATATTTATCCAGATTGGATTTTACTAATTGTAACATTATAGTGCAGGTAGGCCACCACAAACACTTGAGTGGGAAAAATGTGTATTTTTTCACTTTCCCAAAATGAGTATTCTGAAGCATAAAAAAGGAAGCTCCATCACCTGATTTTCAGTGCCCAAACATTTTTACCTTTGAGAATTTTCTTTCAATTTATATGCCTAAATTTATATTTCACAATACCATATGTGAAAACATTAGTAAAAATTTCTGCTTCTGTGTTTTACCAGAGAGGTCAAGTCTAATTCTTATTCAAGAAAATAGCCATTTGATGATTCTCAGAAAATTGTGTTAACAATATTAAAAAAATGTACTTTTCTCTTAATTAAAAGCAACTATAGGAACTAGAAAACATTGATAAGTCTGAATAGATTTTGTTGCCAAGATGTCCTTTAAATTTTTAATCAGTTTGAATCTAGCCAAGGTCAGTACAAATCCAAAGTTGTTTGATGGCATTTCAGCATCCTTTCCAAAATCTGTAACAGCCATCATATTCCTCATGGTCAAAGCCAATTGTCTGTGAACATGGCTCCTCTGCATGCTTGTTCTCTGGCACCTTTCTGCACGCTTGAAACAATTTAGCTCTCTAGTACCATTAAATATACTGTCTCAAGCAACAGTGACTGATGAGCACTGTCATAGATACAGAAGTTAACTCTAGTGTCTAACTTGGAGATAAGAATACTATGAACATATGTATCTGCAAATGGCAATTTATTAATGACTTTTGATTCTCTTACTTTTGGCATGTACAGACCATAATTACTTCTATTTCTCAATGAATTTACCTCTGAGCACTAATCTGGTACTGACACAAATATTAAGCATGAGATAACTAACAAAGATTTTGCTTGTGCAAGTGCCAACACTCAATTAAAAGTCTGGCAGGTTATTTTTTTAATCAATCTTAAATCATGTCAAAAGTAAAATGGCATACACAAATGTCACATTAGGACTGCTTTGTAATGTATCATACACTACTTAAGACAGCAGCAAAACCAAGCAGATTATGCACATCTTTTTATTATTTACACAGAAGTAGCAGAATAGATGTTCTTCATCCCCACCAATGTCTTGTCTCACGACAAAAATCTAAATTAAAATAATTTTAATTGCTCAAAAAGAAAGAGCAAAAAGGAATTTGAAAAAGGACAACTTAACAATACTCATTTCAAATGCTTGGCTGGCTCCAAAATTATCGGATACGTTTATTTCAAGTTTTCCAAAATATTCCGCTTGGGACAATGAGGCAATTACAGAAATTTTCATACAAAAGGAAATTTTAGGGAAACCACTTATAACGGAGGCTGTAAGGAAGAACTGAACCATCACCTCAGCTGTGAACTACAGTACTGCTGAAATCCTTATACTTGAAAAGTCTGCTAATCAAATGGTAAAACCAGCACAGCATGGAGACACAGATATTTTGTATAGCATACCTTGCCATACTGCTAATTTTCTGCAGAGTCTCTAGTCGCTTCTGTTTGAGATTCATTAAAGAATGCAATGGATATTCTCCCAGGTCTTGAATTTCTGTTTGTTGCCAGAAGCAGTTGACATGTCATTGTGCTGCTGTCAGTGCTTAAAAGTCTGAAAATTTTGATAGCAAAATTCACAAGGAACATAAGTGCTGTACGAACGTGGTCAGACAATGAAACTGGAAACAAGTGAAAACTAGGATTCTGAAACAACTATTTTTCTTCGTTACTACTATGAAGTGGAAAAATAGGATTCATGTACGCTAATTAAGCTGGATGTAGTTCACATTTTAAGGTTCCCAAGTATATTATTTGTGGCCTGAGTCAATGTACAGCGCATTTCTTTAAATCCTAAGCTAAGATAATGCCCTTAACAATCCTACAGCTTTCCAGTTCATGGCATGGATATTTTGGACTGTTTGGCTCCTGTAGGTGGTACTTCCAGGATGATTGCAATAAAATACAAGTGTGCTTGAAATAGCTGGTAACAACTTACAAATAGAATTTCAAATGCTAACGAAACCTCACTGTATAGATGCAGTTACTGAGTTCACCAGGCAGTTTTCTGATATGCACAGACTGAAGGAGATTACTACTAAATGTGACACATGACTTCCTTAAAACGTACTGGCACTTACCTTGAGACAGTGAACAGAAATATCTTGCTAACCTTAAGTATACATAACATTCCAAACTGTCTTCTGCATTTGTACAGAAATGGAACAGGTATAATCCATTTTTTAATCCATGCCATTGGCCATCATATTTTCCTGGCAACTAAATTCTCAAGAGCATGCTATCCATATTCCAAATCTACTGATTTAAAAACACATATGCTAACAGCAAATGCACTTTTATGCACCATGCAGCCAATAGTTCTGAATTTTATTTGTAAAAGCAATATTAACTGAAGTTTTATAATTCCACAGTTTTTAGCATGAGCACATGACAGGCAGCAAGCTGGAATGAGAAAAGGAAAATTTTCAAAAGTAGTAGCTAATTACTAAACATCAACAATCAGTCTGTTCCCTGCATGTAAGCACATAAAAATAATGTATATATTCTAAAATAAAAAGGGAGGTCATGCAAGCTTTAGGGTTAAATATGTAGCAAAATTACTGGCTGAGGCCAATAATGCCTCCCAGTCAGGTTATCATCTATGTGTCATCAAAATAGCCTGACAAGGAAGACCAAGTGGCCAGGTCACCTCGTCTGCTTTCCCATGCAGAAGCTAAAAAGATCTTTCTAATTAATCCCCAAGGAAACTCCATTTGAGTGACAAAAGCCTCTTTGGGCCAGCAAAATGTGTAGACTTCTCTCTTTTTTTCATTATTACCATTTTGGGTTGCTTATGCATAAAGAATCAATCTGTCTCCTGCCCTTTAATTTCAGCTCAGTAATTTCCTCTCCCAAACTGCTGTGCAAAGATGGTGTGTGCTGGTAGACAGCTGTTTTTTACCTGACAGAAGTCAAATGACTCCTAGGCATTTTTCTTTCATATATGGGCTTTGTTTTTACAAAGCCTGCATAATTGTGCTGGGTTTGGCTGGGATAGAGTTAATTTTCTTCATAGAAGCTAATATGAGGCTATGTTTTGGCTTTGTGCTGAAAACAGTGCTGATACTACAAGGATGTTTTAGATATTGCTGAGCAGTGCTTACACAGAGTCAAGGCCTTTTCTGCTTCTCACCCCACCCCACCAGCGAGCAGGCTGGGGGTACACAAGAAGCTGGGAGGGGACACAGCTGGGAGAGCTGACCCCAACTGACCAAAGGGATATCACATACCATATGATGTCATGCTCAGTGTATAAAGCTGGGTGAAGAAGAAGGAAGTGCGGAGTGATAGTGTTTGTCTTCCCAAGTAACCCTTACACATGATGGAGCCCTGCTTTCCTGGAGGTGACTGAACACCTGCCTGTTGATGGAAGTAGTGAATGAATTCCTTCTTTTGCTTTGCTTGTGCGCGTGACTTTTGCTTTCCCTATTAAACTGTCTTTATCTCAATCCACAAGTTTTCTCACTTTTACTCTTCCAATTCTTTCCCCCATCCCACGAGGGGGGAGCGAGCAAGTGGCTGCATGGTACTTAGTTGCTGACTGGGGTTAAACCATGACAATAAGCCAACTTATCTGGACCCATAAGACTAAAGTAGGGCACCTCCCTGTCAGAACAAAACATAACAGCTAAAAAGATGTATTGGTGTCTATAAAAATTAATATCTTAAATGGAAACAAAAATAAGGATCTGTGTAGAAGCAAAAGATTAGACTTCACCAATAAGAACAGATGATGATCTGCATGTAGTGTCAGAGCTGCTGAGTGAAATGGTGCCATCAGAATCCAGACTACACAGAAATGTCCACGGCTTGCCTCTCAGGTTGAACACCTAAAATTTTATCTGTTCCAGAAGTCTGTAGTCTAGATAATGTTGTGTCTAGATCATCTCCTTGGGATGGAGCTGGGCAAGGACTTTGGATTTCAAGAGTAGGATGATTATTTTACCGTGTATATGTTAAAGCTACAACTGACACATGGTTCATGAATATTGAGAGAGAACTGTATGCTCTTTCTGCAGTGTTACACAAACATTTGGGATTTTTTTGTTGTTTTCTGTTTTAAGTGCTGCCCTGGCACCCTTGGACATCAGTATATCGGCCGTAACATATGATAGCAGTTTCTCACAAAGATGCTCTACACATGTGAGTGGTTTGGGTTGGTTTTTGTTTTGTTTTGGGGTTTTTTTTTTGTGAAATAGGAGACATGAAAAGCATTACTCTCAGTCAGCCATATTTTAATGCCCTGTTTTCTAGTTTCCCTTTTAAGTAGTGTCCCCAGGGCATCAAATATTGTAGTGTCAGTTATCGCTCCACAATAAAATGACATTTTAAAATTAAAAATTAGTATTAATAAGAGAAAATCCCCAAACAGTACTCTGTAAATCTTCTTGACTGGGAAAGCAAAAGCCATGGAAAGTCATTGTCCTTTATTTGAATTATACCTAGAAAAATCCTATGGCATTTTTATTTTAAATGTAATTCCTTATATAAGCTGAGGATTGGAAGCCTGGCTATCACTTAATATTCCTCTGGATCGATCTATAATGCATTTTTCTCAGCAGGCCAAATAATACAGCACAGATACATGTGCTAGTCTGCTCTTATTTACCAAGCTAGCAAGACTACCCAAAGCAGCCACCCCCAGCTTCCTCACAAAGAAGCTAAAGCAAATTTAGTCTGTAAAATAATTCTGAAGAACTATCTTTGAGGTTATTACCACAGGAAGCAAAAAGTGAACAGTCCAATATTAAAATGTTATTTAATGTTTACTACGTGGTATACCTTCATAGGGAAGTGAAGAGAACAAGGCAGTGCATAACTCATCAAGCAATACCCGTCCCCAGCCTCAGGCCCTCCTGAAATCCCTCCCAGTGCTTAGAAGTCTGTTGTTTGATCCTGCTGGAGAGAGAGGAGGTGAAGGGAAGGCTGGAAGGGGACAGCTCTGCTTATCAAGATGAAAATGGGAGGAAAATACAGACCCAAATATGATACTGAAACAATAACCTGTAACAAGCGCCAATGATGCCTTTCAGACAGGGCACTGTGGAAGGTGAAGAGCAGCAGATATACAGCATGCCTGTATCTGTATGCAGTTTAGAAAGGGTTATCTATCATAACTCTGCCAAATACTTCCAGTGCAGATACAGTTTGTACTGTCAAAAAACCTATTTTTGTGCTACTGCTTACATCAGTTCACCAAATTAAATTTAAACTACATTAGCAAAATGACAAAGGTCTTTGTGCTATTACTCAAGTGAGCAAAATATCTGCTTCCCTAATCTAGCTCTGCCAGAAAAGATGAAGGGGTAGATCAGAACCAGTATAAGTGTCACAGTGGTTTGACTCAGCTGTTTTACAGCCCACGTCATGCACAGATCAAAGGGCTTTAAGAATAATACTGGGTTGTACTTTATCGTTTTGCAGATGATGAAATAGAGCCAATGTGGTTCTGCCAAGGCTGTAAAGCAGTCCACCAGCAAAGCAACGATTAGAGCCCTGCTGTTCAGCTCAGAACCAAAGTCCTGGAGTCACAAGAGCTCAAGTTGTCACATAGCTGCCAAGGTAAAAACTGACAATCCAGTCAGGCCTCAAAACTGTCAGGTTCGGACAATCGCTTTGCATTCAGTTCCCCAAAGCCTGTGCTACGCAGCAGACTGTGATGAACATGCCAGCACACAGATGTGCAGCCTGCGAGGGGTAGTGGAACTGGACAGAAAAGGAACACGATTCATGCTGTACTGTGCAATGGCTGAGCCATGCACATCTATAGCAGGAGCCAAAGAAGAAGCAAGGCAACAGCTCTCCAGGTGAACACCTACCTAAAGTAATCAGTACAACCTGAGCTGGCCTAATGGTTACCAGAGCAAGTGATAAGCATGCTATGAACATAGTGAGAATACAGGAAGTGGCCAGGGAATAAGGACCAGGGCTAATAAAGTGTCAGATGTTAACACATCAGTATGCACATTTGCATATAGTTCAGACACGCTTTCTGCTTCATCTCCAAATGCAAAGAAAATGCACTTAAAGCAGTGTCTCCCGAACTACCATAGGTCAACATCATGTATCACATACACAGCAACATTTCTGAGGGCAGTTGCTGAAACCGGTGTGATAGTTCATTGATCCACATGCAGATAATTCAACCAAATCCATCAAAGTTCAGACATTTGTCTGCTTTTCTGCTTAGTGAGTACCATAGGTGATTCAAACGTCATTTATCACCCTCAGAGTAGCTGATTATTCCTGCTCTATGATTTTCCTGAAGACGTTTTGGCTAGTCACTTTGACTGCATATTACTAGTCAACATAGATGCTAGTACTGATTTTATTGTGGGCACAGCAATAAATACAAACTCTTTTCAACAGCTCCTGTTGCACATGTGCATCAAGTGAAATAACATCTTGACATATCCCACAAGTGACATTTACATATTGATTTCTTCAAATTGCAGTGAATGCATACCACTTACTTTCCTGAAAATGATAAGGATCCCACCAAGGAGGTTTGATATGCTGCTTATCAGCATCCTGAGTTATAGCATAGTTAACTGTCTCTTTACTTTCCTGAAGTGTTACATGTTGTACTTCTCTGGCATGAATTGTCACAGGTTGCAGGCTATAGAGACATTTCAAAGACACATTTACTATATTAACTCTATATTCAGCTCTAAAAATTAAGCTGCGGCACAGTCATACTACTTAAACATTCAACCAACGCATATGCCTACAGATATATTCACGTTCTTGTCTAAAATCTTTAGAGCTTATTGACTAAATTTCAAACTTGACAGAGGGGTATTGATCTTAGAGATAATCAGCTCATTGATCCAGCTGGAATCACCACACACACCTCCACACGAATGATTTAGGTTTCAAATTCACCTTGAGGCCATATAATTGCTGGATCTGATGGGGTGGTAACACACAGATGAAAGTGAGTAAAGAAACCAGGACTGCCTCTTTTGGTATACTCCATAGTTAGAACATTTTAGGCATAATATGAAACTGTGTCTCAATTAAAAAGTCAGTCAAGAGACAGAAATCGGTAGGAAATCTGGCTTCATTAGCTCATTAGCTGCTCACAGAACTGCTTGTTTACACTCAACCCATATTGCAGGCATCAGAAGTATGTGCAGCAACTCATCTGTTTCTAAAAGCTGAGGATGTGCCCTGACTGCACCACCCTTCCCTTACCTTCCTCCATCGTGTGCCCATAAATGCATCTGCACACTTCTACATTTAGCTCGAGGTGATCCATATAGAATATATCCACACAACAAGCAAGAGAGCAAACACAAAAGGAAAAGGCTGGAAGGGATTATAATCACCTGTATCTACTACAAAGGGAATATATTAAATTCTGGATGCAAGTCCTATGAATAGCAAAATTCAAGTGAAATTGATTTCATTATTTATGTTTGTAAATCTCCCAGCTATGGGGAAAGAAGGAAAGATCTAAGTAAACAGTGACCATCTGACTGTACAGCTCATGCAGCTACCTTCTTTCTTGAGTCACATGAGACTATTACAGCTGGATTTTACATTTGAAACTGGTAGGGAAATTCAGAGCCCAAAAAGGAATTTCAGTCCAGCAGTTTACCAGCACCTCTGTTTGCTGCTTCTTAAATTTAAGCCATTTAATATGTTTGAGAAATAGCTGGCATATTAAATACTGCAGGTTTTAAATGCAGAAAACAGGAGACTGTAAACTTATAATCTGCTTACATTCATTAAAATTCTTTTCCATTTAAGCTGAAAGGTCAGTCTGAAATATTCATTTTCATGAAGACTACTGTTGCACTGTGGCAAAGACAGAGGCCACAGCTGAGTTCAGTGGCCTGTTGTGCTAGACACTGTATAAGCACACAAAAGAGTCAATCCCTTCCCTCGAGAGTCACCATCTAATTAGAGAGAAGGTAGGAGGAATAGATTTAATGTATATTTATTTTTACTCATACATATAAACAGATGTTGCAGGTTCCTCAAGGGGACTGCACGTACGCTAACCATTAAAAGCTTTGACTTGCTGAGGACTAAGTCCCATTTTGACTATTGTTTAAGTACTGGTGTGAACATTTACAAGGCTCAGGTTAGCTTAAGATCTAATATGCCCTCATGCCTTCCCATTTCATAACTGCAGTAAATCCCAGTACTGTCTATACTTACCTATTTTGATCATTGATCCCAAAAGACTTTTCCTAATATCCCACATTTTTTTAAGAATATAGCAAGCACCATGTGTCTCTTTCTTGTGCCTTTCAGAAATCTGAAGCAAAATGAAGCTAGAATAATTCATATTTTAGCCAACCAGATATTAAGAAAATCAAGAATTTCTTGGATTCTAACAAAACACCATTACCAAAACAGGCATTGACTAGCTACATTAATTAGAAGTGATAAAACCTTCTTTGGCCTCCCTGTAATGTGAGGAAAAAAGCAGAAAGGACTAAGTGCCAGGTCCACAAAGCTACTGAGCATTGAACTTCCACTGAAATGTGTGAGAAGATCCATACATGTATGGGAGTTGGAGTCCAAAAACGTTTATGGACTTTGTCTCCAAGGTCATATAATAAGGCAAAGGGAGCTACTCTGGCACCCCTGAGAAGGGCCTCAGATTAGTACACCCTATCTTTAAGCCCAACCTTCTCCTCTAGTAGTACCAATAATATTTGTAGCCCATAGCCTGTGCGGTTCACCTCCATGGATCTCAGTAAGGCAAAGTCCAAGTTCTGCTACATGGTCCTCAGAACCACCCATCGACTAATTCATTAATATTGCTGTTAGCTCAGTATCTTTTAGACAGCGATGTCAGTGTTTCAGGTATTCACAGATGCAAATTTATTTAATATTTAGCATGGTTTTTTTAAGAGTCCACTAGGCTACACATCAGAACGTACTTCTGTAGTGCTTAAAGGATGCATGTCACTGGAATCATGAGTGTATTGTTCATGTGAGGACAGAGGGATTTAAAATCAATAGCTATGTGCAGCAGCAGCAGTGATCTCTTAAGTCACCCTATTTTGAATCACTGGAGCTTGTAGGTCAGTGACATGATTTGAATGCAGAAACCAGAGATCAAGCTCATATATAATCATATTGCTGAACTTCTCAGCTCATTTCATGTCATATGTATAACTTCCACAAGGGTGAGGATTTTTGTTACAATTACTGTCCCGATACCTTTTGTGATTAATATTTTATGGTTTTTGCACTACTTTATAGCTGCAGTATCAGATATTTTCCAAGTGGACTTAAATCGTCCTCTTCCCCATGTTCCGTAGGTTGTGGCTTGCATTGCTAACCACTGTTTCAGAACTGGGAAGGAGGGAGCTTTTCCTGGCACTCTGTCACTGAAGAACTCATCCTTTAGCAGCTTCCCTTGTGCAGAAACTCATTGTATTATGTAATATATCTCTGGTCGCATCAAGGGTTAAGTAAACTGCAGCACAGTCTTCAATTTGCAAGTTGTGTCTGGCTCCAGCCCCAGATTCAAGCCCCCAAAAGAGGCATCTAGGATGCTCTCCCATAGAAGAGGTGGTTTTCTTAGTAACTGCGGCCAATGAAAGAAAATGTGCGTGACAGGTAACCTTACGCTGAGCTTCTGAGAAAGATGACCAGCTCCCACAGCTGAAGTACTCTCCCTCTGTGGTCAAGGGAGTGTGGGTAGGGATACGCTTATAAATCCCTCTGTCTTTCTGTTTCTCCCTATCTCGATATAGATGTGAATATTTAGACATCAAACCAATAAGCTCAATTTATTTACAACATATGAATCTCCTGCACACTGCAGTTACAGGCGTGGGTCGTTGGGAAGGAGTAGAAAAAGTTTCTTAGGAATAAATTATTGCAGTGCAGGGGGATTGCAGGAGCCTCATTTATGCTCAGCTAGTTGTTCCTTTTCTGGAGCCACTTGACAATTAAATGGAAGCCACTTGAATTAAGACATTTTCAGCACTGCTCCCTCTTAAGCAAATGCAATCAACCTCTCCACAGCTCTTTAGTTAAAAGAAGTCAGTGTTTGATGCAAACTGCCTTTGTCTTTGCATTTTGTGCATAAATTTCAGGTTAATAAAAAAGGTTAAGTACCTTCTCACTAGAATTCAATTAAATCACTCTGCCTAACTCTTACAGCGTATCAATATTAAATTATGGTCTGTGTCCATTGTTTTGTGTCTTGGTGTTTATACTGAATAGTGGCATCCAAACTGTGATCCAAAAAAAAAACCCCCAAAGTAATGTTTAAATATATCTGAAAAATAGGCCAAAAAGATGACAGAAATTTAGAAAAAGCCCAGTCAAAGATGGTTTATTTCTCGTCCAAGGTCTCAGTCCATTCGTACCTTCTACAGACAAGAGTTTTGTAGCCAAGGCAAAGCTTTAGGGAGTTAATGGGACCATTTACCCTCCTGACGAACAGGTCACTGTCTGACTTTGGCCCTGTGCTTCTGAAGTCTAGGAGAGATGCTTCCTATTTTGTTTGGAAAGATATTCATAACTATATCTGAGACATCAAACTGGACTCTGTTAGATACAGTACAGATATATTATACAGCACAGAGAATTTTTCCATAGCTTCTTTTGATAACAGGATGAAAATATGAATTTGATGTAACTCCAAGTAATGGCTTTGGCAAAGTGAGACTACTTTACCGTAATACATTTATGTTTCTTTGAAAAGCATTTTAAAGTGTCTATAGTCAGTTATATAGGCAATGAAATACTGTGCTTAATCCACTTAAAAATTTGGATGATGTCAAATCCAAATCGTGATGTTGATATACCAGTGCAGGAAAATTAAGCCATAAAAGGGAATGACTAGAAATACATGCATGTCCCATAAGTATGCAGTACTGCAGGGCTGAAAAAGTTGTTTCAGAATAGTATATGAGGCTAGACTCAAACTGAGGAAAAGTACATGGAATTCAGGAAAAAATATATAAAATTCGTGGCAATCGAAACAGCATTATGATAATGATATTGTAAACTAAAGCAGTAAGTAGTAACACCATGGATCCATTCTTCTGGAATAGTAGATGATGCTTGGTCTAGAATCTGTTGTCAAACAGAGGTAAGGGTAGAGCTGACAATGTAAATAGTATCAAGAACTATGTGAGGTTAAGAAACTGGTTTTGCAAAACTAGAGAAGACAAGTAGCACCAGTGTGATAATAGTAACAAACAACAAAAAATGAAGTTATTTTAAGTTTAAAAATTTAATTAAGGAAACAGTATGTTTTAAAAGGCCCAGGCATAGAAAATTAATTATGGAGCCAGTGATCATGAACTGAACTTACTTTGCCTTAAGTGGAATCATGAAAAAAACAATTGTGCCTATAACTCAATTTACTTTATTGGGAAAAAGCACTCTGGGAAATGAAGGAGACTGAAGAGTTCAAGGATTTAAACTTCAGGCTTTACATTCTTCAAATAGAAATTACAAAGAATTTTCTGGAAGCTTCCTACAAAAAAATAATGAAAAACTATTCAAGAAAGAGCTGAATACAGGATGAATAACTACCATGCGAAAAGTAGGCAAAAATATAGAGAAATGGCAAATAATAATAATTCTACCCTGGAGGTCAAAAAGTATAGGAGAAAAGTATGAATCAGTAGAAGTTAGCCTAAACTAAATCATGCCAAGAATATTAAAAACAATAAGCAAATTGGCCATAATTACCATGAATTAAGAAGGTGGAAGGGAAGATAGGCCATTGTAAAGTGAGAATGAAGTTAAAGACAATATATGAATGACTGTAAGTGAACATTTTACTTCAGCTTTTAAACAAGAGTAATTCTGAAACTGGGGCACAAATGGTCTTGGGAACATATGCCTCAACACAGGAATTATCAAAGCTGATGTAGAAACAAAGCTGAGAAGTTTTGTGTGCTAAAATTGAGACAGATGGATATGAAAATCTTTTCTATTTTTTTCAAATTCTTGGAAGAACTGGTACATATTCCTGCAAATTGGGAAACCAGAATTTTTAATGACCCATTAAATGGGGAAGGGGAAGCAGCTGTACAGGACTTGGGTTAAGCAAAGCTTCCAACATTTTGGTAAAGACCCCCAAAAGTATTAAGCATAATAAATTTGCAACTACAAGACAACTAAAGTAGTTTCCCTAGTATGTAAGGTTTAAAGCAAGTTTTGAAGAAAACTAGCATTTTGTGGCATGGAGATTATAATGAATCATGCTAGTGCATGCAAGGGCGTCTAATAAAATAACCAATCTTTATATAGAAGAAAGGAGGTTAAGATTTCATTTGAACTTCTTTAAGGGCTTTAACACTTCAGTGTAGGGGAAAAAATCAGCTATTAATCATGAATTATGGGCAGATAAGATTTATAAGGTAGGCAAGGACCTGGGTGAAATGGGAAACCACAACAGCTGTTTCTGATAGAAAATTACTGGGACTGAGCTTAGCAACAAAGATATTCAGTTTTATCAGAAAGAATGTGCTGAGGATGTCTCTCTGGATGGCTTCAGCACACAGTTCAGTCCTGCTTACAGAGATCTTCATGTTTTTACAGTGCCACAACCCAAGCTTTATTAATAATTTTACTCTTTACCTGGATTTTTAAAATAAGATTTTGCTACTGAAATTAGTAGGTGACAAAATGAAAGGACCTTACCTAAGAAAGAGTGAGATAGGAAATAGGAAGCACTTAACTATACCAAATGCCACATCACACAGTGGTTATGGGAACTTGTCAGCTGGAGGTCATCAGCTAATAAGATCTGAAGAACATAAATTTAAGGATGACTGTAACGTGGCCAGTAGAGAGCAAAGTGTGATCTCAGCATGTTAGTACAAATTAGATGAGGTATTTCCCAGTAGACTTAGAGGAAGATTTATGTAAGTATACTAGACATTACTAAGACCCAGCTGTGCTGTGTGCACTTCTGATTGCCCATGTACCTGAAGATGTATTCAGGTTATTCAGGAAAAGGGTATGTTTACAAGAGTGGATAAACCATTTTAGAGGCCAGTATTAAAGGCTGAGAGGGCTTTGATCGGTCTCTGTAGACGCATCAAGCGATTAAGCACAAGGAAGAGAGAAGTTGAAAGACTACAATGACACAAAAGCAATGGTTGCAAACTGACTGGGAATTGGATGATTTCTAGAAAACAGAACAAAAAAGATGTACAACAGTTTCCCCATAGGATTGGAGTGGGGTGGAGGGGCAAGAAACATGGCAAATACCTTTACAAGGTAGTGTTTGATCACATTATGGGAATAATATAACAGCAAGTAACTGGACCCTGAGCCAGGGGTTCTGTCCCCGTCTCTTTATACTTCTGTGTTGCTAAACAGTAAATGCCTCTGATAAAAAAAATAGACATTTTACATAAGACAGAACTACATGAAACTGCTACATAAAAACAGTGTGCAGGAGGAAAAGGGCTTCTGATATTTGAGGCATCTTTTTATTCCTTGGGGCACACAGTACTCTGAAAAAGACTGATTTCTGCAAGGTGACTCATTAACTCTCTGATAAAAATCACAGACTTGTTAGTGTTAAACTGGATTTCATTTAAGATCACTGGAAATGGAACTTGAATAATTTGCATCTTCATTACCACAGAAAATGAAGATTTTCAGTCTACCCTTATGGAAGAGAATTTATATTCATTGAATGGAAAGTCTGAAAGGACCAGTATATCTAACTTGCTCTTTTCTATATAGCAGGCCAGCTCATATCGTTTTGCACTACACTGAGCCCAATAATATATAACTGACTAAAGCACAGACTTCTCTTCAAAACCACCCCTTGATGAAATTAAGAGATAGAATAGTTGTTCCAAGTGGAAATTAATCATGCTTTACCTATTTGTGCTCATTTTAATAACTGTTTTCAGTTTCTAGATACAGGCTTCCTTTCTGACTTTCTGAGCTGAATCTCCAAGCTTAGTCCAATCTTTCTAACCTAACTCTAAACCACCACATCCTCTTGTGACTAAGTTAAGCTGACTGAGCTCTTTGGGACACCACATGAAATGTTTGTTTCTGCAGTTCTCTCTACGATCTGTCAGTGACCTGATACCCCTTGTAAAAGGTGGGCAATAAAACTGGACTCCATGGTTTGGTATCTCTCCAAGCAACACTGTCTACAGAGGCTATTCTCCTGCCTATTATTTCCCTGTATATACCTCCCAGGATCACACAGTTTCACAGTGGGACCTGCTTCCTGCTACCATCCTTGAACCACAGCCTCCCAGGAGACTTCTCTCCACTGATTCAAGTTGCTTGTCTTCCTTTTCCCCACCTTTGTGGAGCTGCAGATATGTCAGTGAGGTCTTCCACACTGCTCTGCTGAATCACCTTCATAAGCACTGCGCACCTATTGCTGAGCTGTTCCAGTTCTCCTTCAGCCTTGTACTAGCAATCTCCACTTTGCAAAGTAATCAGAATATTTCATCCAGAATTAAATGATTTGCCAAGTAATCAGGAACATAATCAGATTTACAGCCTCTTCTGGCATGGACAGGTTAAGAGATAGTGTAACGCACATTTGTATAACAGAAACACCTTTTACAACCTGCATTAGTGTTATGGAAAAATCCTCCTCTACTGAATATACAGAGGAAATGCCTAACAGTCATGGTTTACTGCTTTAGTCTCCCAAAATATCTGGCAGTGGTCCGCTTTCAATACTTTTCTGAAAGCAGCTGTCAGCTTTTTCTCCTAACAAAGATTTCGGACTATAAATGGTATATAGATGGTGTGCCTGTTAGGAAAATAACATCAGTCATTACAGTTACTACCACATGACTCTCATTTCTAATCCATAGTGAACTTCAGTCACCTGTAACTTTGTAAAATTTTTTTTTGCTCTACTTTCAAAGCAGAAGTAGAGTTTAATTTCAGCCTTAAAACAAAAATTCTCTGTAGTAAGGGCATTTCTGTAGTCTTCTGAAGTTGATAGGGCAACTTTCTGAGATTCAGTTAATTAGAAGCTCAGCAAACACAGATTTGACACACTACTTCATTAGGAAAAAAGTTCAGCTGTAGCCACCTACCCTTTTCATTAATGCATATGTAGCTAAGTGGGGAAAAAATGGTAAGATGACTTACGCACTGTACGTTATTTTATGGGAAAAAAAATCAAATCAAATCAAATTCTATTGACAGTGAAATACTGAAAAGGCAAACTACATTTGCTGCAGGAAAGCAAACATGCTAGATCTCAGGAAAAAGGTGCTTAGCGCCTAAATACCCTAAGTCTATATTTCAACATGGCATGAGTGCTTAAGCCTGTAAGCAAATACAACACAGCCCTACTGGAAAGCAAATAATTTCTTATTTCCAACCATCTGAGGCTGCTTACTGGAAATTTTAAAGGGAATTCATTTTCCTTGGACCTGTGTTCTTGCTGATCTTGAAAGTGTCAACTTCATTAGAGTCCAAACAAACACAGATAATAGATCTGTTACTAGTGCCAATACTAAGCTCTTCCTACTGCTTCTCAGAAGCAGAGGAGAACATGATGCTACTCTGGTACAGTACAATATTTTTATTTGGTTTTGTTTGTGGGTTTGGGTTTTTTTTAACAAAGGTTGGCAAAGGCTATGTAAGGAGTTTGACTGCTAGAGTAATTGTTGAGCAAAGTGCAAGTGCAGCTACCTATAGTGCCTCAGAAATGACACTGAAACAATAAACCTGCCACAAAGACATCAGCCTTATACGAGGTGCTTGGATTGGAGACAACATTCGAAAAGCTGCTGGATGGATTTGATGAAAGGTGTAGGGAAGGAAGGAGAAGAAGGAAAAAGAAGGAAGCAGCAGCAGCTGCAGTCAGTGAGAGGAAGCAGGAGGACAAAGAGAAAAGGAAGTGAAGGCTGTTTCAGGGTGCCAAGGATCTCTGCAGATCCCTAGGTACCAGATCAGCCTGCACATTTGTGCTTCAAGGACTCCTTCAACTATGTAGTGAGTAAGGTGTAAGGAATTGGGCAAGAAAGGACATGGGCGGCAGCAGCTCACAGTCCACCACCAGAACAGGAAGAGTAACAAAGGCAGCAGAAGCCAACAAGACCAGAAAAGATGGAGAAAGTAATATCCCATCTACTTCTAATAAGGAATGTAGGATTTAAGTGCATAATACAGAAAATCCTATGTTTTATAGAACATGTGCAACATTGAATGTACATATGCCAACAGATACTATGAAATAGAAGGCTATCAAAAGTAATGTCTTCCCAGAAATTTGAAAGTGCATATGAATCTATGTGTGATAACAGCATTATGATATTCACGCTGAAAAACATTTAGAAAAGAAATGTCATAATCCCGTGAAGATGGCCTTAAACTCTTAATTAAGAGTGGATAACAATTGGTTCTTCTAGGACTTCTGGTCAGGTGTAAGTGAAGCATACTTCACAAGGCAACTATATTATAAAGTCTGTTCCGCCCTGATGTAACCAACCAGTTTAACTACTAAAACCATCTATGAGATGCAGCTTTAATCAACAAAATGTAGGTGTTTTAGAATGACAATTAAAACATCAAATTTCAAGCTATTCTTCTGGAATATCAAGTAGTATAGAATCATAATTCTTCATGCAAAATAGTAGCATTTTAAAATTCAGTTTCAGATTTGTTTTCCCTCACCTGTTGGCACTAACAATAGTTAATTGCCTGAATGAAGATACTCCTCCCGTACACAAATGAACTTTTTAAAAATAGAATGAGCATACTAATTCAAGATGACAAAAAAATCCACTAATGCCAAAAGACAGCAAGCTTTCAATTACTGCGTTCAAGGTTTGAGTCTCTCAGATTGTCAGAGCTAGAGCCAAGGATAAAGCAATCCACAAAACCTAACACTGTGATAAATTCATTCTGGGCAAGCTGCAGAATATCACCCACAATCAAACTATTTTCTTCTTAGTACTTTAAAAAAAACCACTTTAAATGGAAAGAAAGAAAAGCAGAAGTGAGCAGGAGAAGTCAAATTTACATGTGTGGAAAATTGAGAGAGAAATATTAGAGTAATTTGAATCCACTAACATTTTATTTACTTTGGCTTGCATTGGAAATGAACGGTCCTATTAAAACTAGCACATAATGTCTCCCGAACAAATAAAAAGACATTTCCCTGTACAGCCTAGCATGGAAAGGATACTGCATCAAATTCCATGACTAAGTTTTAACAAGACTTGAGTTTCTTATGGTCAATACCACTTGCATTACTGGAAAAGAAAGAACAAGATAATCTTGTGTTTCAGGGAATCATTAGGAGTTACATATCATTTGTCCTATACACTGGTTTCTAGTGAACACATAGTAAGGGAGGGGTGACCACTCTGAAGCACTGTGATGTGGGCACTGTTAGTAGCAGCCTCCACTTAGGAGGGGCAGAATATAGATTAATGTGAAAAAGATAATGTTCCTCCTCACCAAATCCAAATGTAGTGGGTTTTGTCAGGGCTTCTACTTTGAGCTGGATGTTGCCTGTGATATTACCACATCTAGTGTAGTGAGGATGGATTTAGCTATTTGATAGGGTGCGAGACAAGCTCTTTCCCCCAAATCCAACCTGTTAACCTGTTGTATTTCCTTGAGCACTTCACATTTTTTTTTGTGTGTGTGTGTGTGAATAGCTAGTGTATGAGCCTTCCCCTGAGATATAAGCATCTAAATCCATTTATAAACAAATCTACCCCCTTGGAAAATCTTCACTGTAATTCTATCTACACATAGATTTTTGCATGTCCAAACAACACTCCACTTGATCCCCTCAGCATAAAATTACAGATGCCGTTATCTGCAATTAATGAACTGGCCACAAGATAAAGAGATAAACATGTAAATCATACACCATACCTAAGTGCACATTGCCTGCGCCAATGTAAACACAAATGCACGTTAGAACATGAGTCCTTGAGGGAAAGGTTGAGACAGAGTGCTTAGAGGTTCATCACTGATTTCCTTTTGCGTATAAAATTCCCTTAATCAGTTATCCATCCTTAAGTATAGTGACCTTTATTTTGCTTAGAATTTTGCTGGATTTGTTGTCGAAGAACTAATGAGATCAAGAAGCCCTTCTTCAAAGACAAAAATCATGCCTTATTTCAGCATAAAATGTATTCCACATTTGTAGTGTATTCAATCAATACAAATCGCCTAAAAGCAGGAAGCAGGAACAAACTACTAATTTTGATTTGAAAGATGAACATAAAATATCATTTGGGCTGTAGCCAATCTGACATAAGGGCTCCTCCCTACATTTGTGGGGTTTCTGGCATAAAGAGTTTTTGTTGTGGTTCCTAATCAGGGATGACCTTCAAAGGTACAACTGCTGATATATTCAATCATGATACCTTTACATCAATTACACACAGTATTGCTAATTTAAGATTCATACGGTGTTTGCACAAGCCTTTAATTTGATCTTTACCATCCCCTTCATACAGCACTGTTATATTTGACTTTGCTTGCTTCAACAATCTTCCACATTTAGAAACTGTATTCTTGTCTGAATAAATAAGTCTGCTAAGAGTGTCTATTAAGTACTGGTATCCCCAGGGTCTGAAGCAATTTTTTTTTCCCCTTCCATTTTTTGCCTGGTGAATCTGAGTTACGAAGCATATAGCGGAGAGGAGAAGGGTTGCCTTAGTAACGAGGCAGACCCAATCAGCTGCACAGGCTCCCTTGAGACAATCTAATTTGTGCAGCAGAAAGAGGCTAGAACAGGTGGCTAAATTCATGTGCCAGACAGCTTAAAATATTACACACGCATGCGCACACGAATGCATACACAAAATCTATCTGTGTACGAATGCAATAATCTTCAGTGTTTTGTAAAATAAATAGCGTCTGGGTAACTCGGCCCCGCGAAACCCCCAAAGCAGCGGTGATACCGCAACAGCCGAGGAAGTGAAGCGGGCTGGGATGGAGCAAGGCTCCTTCCCCACAGACCTGCCAGATCTGCAGCCACGGCGGGAAGGAGGGGAGTACTCCCCCCGGCAGGCGCAGGCTGGAACAGGGGTGTGATGTGTGCACTCCCATCTTTACTGGGGCTTATGACCTGCCTCCTGCTGATGGCGTGATCTGTTGTGTTGCTCTCCTGACTCCACAGGGTGCTGGAGCTCTCTTGCCTGACCCTTTCCGTACCACTTCACAAGGCTTTCTCTCCATGCCTTTGCCTCTGATTTAAAGTGAACTTCCACCTTTTCCCCACAATTTCTTTGTAAATACAACAAATCTGATAATGTTTTATATTCTCCTCAGTCCCTGCTGTGAGGATTCAACCCCAGCACAAGGTTTTGGTGCAGTCTGGATGCAGATCACACACCAGCTTCTAGCTCTTACAAACACAATCCCCAAACAGATGATTTTGCAGCATCTCCAGGTTGACTTCAGCCAAACCAAGAGAACAACAGGAATTCAGAGCCCACTCTGTGTTTGACATCGTCAGGGCACATGGAATTGTCATATGCACAGAAGAGTCCTGCAACAGTCTGTGCTTCAGAAACACTCTATATTATTATAGCACAGAATCACTCTTAGTTTCTTTATAATGTAGTGGTCTATTCCCATATAACTAATTAAAAGAGACATCTAACAAGAACTGCTAACAGAGTTGCAGTTAGTGCATTGTTTCTCAGCTACAGCCCCTCAGCCAGAAGTGCTGTGGGAACTGCCCTCTCACACCAGGTGTACACGTATCCCAACATGGCATTATAACCTCAACACAGTCATGGTTTCTCTCCTCCTTTTTCCCTGTCTCTTGAGCAGATGAAGTCCATTTCTGGCACGTAACAGAGCACTTTAATCCCAGACTATAGAGTTCCTTTACACAGCAAGGCACTTCTCCACCTACATCAGGCTAAAAGCAAAAAACTCTGAATACTGAGATCAAAAGGGCTGTAAGGAAAACAGGCATGAGAACAAATGGTAAGTTTGAGCCCTGTGGGAAAAAAAATCACAGTGAAAATACTGACATACAAACTATAATGGATAAGCCACAGAAGCCTTGAAAGTTTCTTGGGTTTTATTTTTCTTTTTCTGAGTATTTTTGGTGTCAAGAAGATGTGCCTTACAAGATTATTGATATAACTTTTTCTTCTCCCTGGTGATTTGTAATAATTATAAGAATAGCTGCTTATGCTGTACTAACAAGCTATCTCAGTGAGGTGTGGCATATTACCTAAGGTTTGGCTAGAAATCAGAAACCAAAACTGTGTGACAGTCTTGTAATGAAACCAAAACCCCAAGTGAAACTAGGATGAATTTTTGCTTGTTTTTNTATTGAGTGAATCTGGGTCAGAAGGACACATCCATAAACATACAGGGAATACATATTGGAGCAAGGAACTTAAACAGGGTCTCCTGAGGCTCAGATTAATGCTCTTGCTGCCTCTCACATCTTGCTGATACACATTTTTTATAATTTTCAACCCTTTTCATTATTAACAAGACAAAAACACAGAGAACTTTCCCGGTGGAAGCATTAAACTTACTCAGGAAAATATCATAACAGTGGATTGGTGGGGAGGAAAAGTGCTTCCTAAGTATAGTTTGTAGGAGTTACTCTTTTTGGAAAAATTGTTAACGGGATGCTTTAATTATATTTAGAAGATCAGCTAGTTAGGTATTTTGCTATCTATATTATGCAAAGTCTGAACTCCTAGTGACACAGTAAGTGGTTTCCAAGGATGGTATGGTATACAATTGATTAGGCAAAGTCTTTTCAAAATAAATAGCAGGTACCCATCAAAATCCCATCTGCAGAGCACATCACAATGTAACACCAGCTGTGTAATAAGGTAACCAGTGTAAGTTGAAGACATAAATAAAGTCTCGTAGATAATGTTTATGTACATTTGCAAATGATGCATCTAGAATGAAAACTTCAGTATCAATTAGTTTTAAAATATGTGTAATTAAAAGACATACACCCACACCCCCTCAAAACCTGTGGCCACATCCAGTGGATCCTCACCACCAAACTCAATATGATCAGTCATATTATAAGTCACACTTAAAGACATTGAAACAAAGCTAGGAAGTCCTTCCTAACCATTTAAATGTCCTGGTCTGACCTGAAATACTTTGTCTACAGACTTCGTGGGCAAGTTGGGGATTTATTCAGTAGTGTCCCATCCTTCACTAACTTTTAGAACACCAGCATCTGTGAGTGGCATTATAGAGAGCACCTGCTATATTTCCAAAGCAATATCTGTCAATCAACCACCTGCACCACACCTTATTCATACAGCGAGCAGACATGCCACTGTTTAGACTATAAAGATTTCTTTGGCAAGAAGGAATATCGAAGTAACAGAGCCTCAGGAGAGATTTGCGTCATCTAATCTAGATATTTACGTCTGAGCTCACCACTAACTCTCCTTTCATTGTAGTCAGTGTCAGGAAAGCAGAACTTATTCAGGTGAAAGATGAATAGCTCCTAGAAATACTCTTTTCTCTTCATTTATTGCAAAGAATATAGGCAACTGCTTTAGAGGGATACAGCTACTATATAAATGCTTAATATTTGCTGAGACCAAATTCCATCTCCCTTGTCCCTGCTTGATCTCTCGGAGAAGTGGATTTTAGCAAAGAAATCTTGAGTGGCAAGAGATCTACCCTGCCCAAACAGTTTCTAGCTGGTTAACACGGGTTTCAAAGGTGATTCCCTCCCCTGCCCTACATCTGGCATCTGAGCAGAATTTTACTAAGCATGACTTTAAATGCATGCTATGCAAGAAGGGAGGGAAGGAGGAAACACATCTGAGTAAAAACAGAACACATCAGTTTTGTGATGAATGGCTCTGTGCTTTTATCGTTTTCTGTAAAGCTATTCAAAGATCAGACCCCTAACACAGTCAGAACATGTTCAGTTGACTGAATTTATGCAATGATAGGGAAAAACAAGAACTACTCAATCAGAAAACAGAAGTCTGGAATATTATCTGAACAGTACCTTTCTGCCATTGTGAAGAAAATAGCCATCATGAACAAATACATTATGGTCATCTCTCTCTGTTCTCACAGTGCTGGGTTAGAGCCCCTAGCTGAGAAGACTGCTGTGCAGAGCAGGTAACTAGTAGGCACGGCAGGAGTCCTCTAATGCTGCTCAAAGAAATAAATGCTTTCTTTCTGTTGTCATTATCACTGCCAGCTATGTGAGTATTTTCCTTGGTAGGTGCACAAAGACTGGACCAGTTTGGCCTTGAAGACGTGAAAGCCAAGATCTCCTTTTTTCATATGTTTGCAGCTAATACTCAGGCAGAGACAGTACCTAGATTTTAGTCACCAAATCTTCTGAAGAGGCTTTATGAAGTCTTGCACTGGCAAGGGTGGACAATGGAATCAAAAAGCATCATTTGTTGTGTTCCTGCTGTACTAGTCACTATATTAAGGTTGTAAAATATTTTCCATGTTAGATCTATGTTTCCAAATGGCCAGTTTCTGGGAACAAGACCATTATAAAAATGCAGTTTGCAGTACACTAATTAGTCTCTGACTTATGTAAAATATTTCATGCATTTAAAATGCTGGGATAAAGATTCTTCAAAAACATATGATTAATTAGCACATAAGTATGAAACAGAACTGTTTTTTAAACCAAGTTCTTACCTGGTTTATCAATCACTGTGGGAAGCACTCAAATGACATTTAGAAATAAGAATGATATGATCAAACGAAATTTGCACTGCACGTGATTTCAAGGTAGGTAGAAACAAGTGTGGTATCAGAGTACTAGTGCTGATACATAAATAATTCTCCCGGAGAATATATTCTTTATTAAGGTTGAAAAATAACCCTAAATGGACAGAGGTAATTAAACTGCTTTCTTAAAATAACAACAGACCCCATACAGTATCTTTCTCTTTAGCCAAGTAATCTGTCCAAAATCTTCAAAAGATGTGGAGAAAGATTAAGGTCCCAATAATTCTATCCCATACTGGGGCAGGAGAGAAGAAAAGGGAAGTGACAAATGGGTACAAAAACCAAAAGAGCAAGAAATGAGGAAGACCATAAATCCTTACAGTACAAGCTATCACTGCATTGTTAAATCCAAGTGTTTTAATACTGAAGTTCACTCAAGCTAAAAACCACCCTAACCTAAGAGGTGATCACTGTTTGATCATCCACACCAAGCCAACCCAGCACTTTTAATTCCTCCCCTGACACATCCAAGTAAGATCACTCTTGAGTCAAGAGTCAGAAGTCTGCTGCAGCTAACATTTTATTTCCTTTTTTCTTCAAAAGCTAATTTGTCAGTCACCGTCAATGTTTGGTCTGTGATCCCGTACTCTGTACCTTAATTTCAGCTCTGTCAGATCTTACTGTACTGAATACTCAGCTAAACTACTGACTCAAAACTGTCAATACCAACTCTAATGGCAGCCCAGTCATCTTAATAGAAAGCTGCAGTTATGTGGGAACAGACCCCAACAGGAATAGGAATGCCAGCCACAGGGCAGGATGTGTAATTCAGCAATATTGTCCCACTCTCTTCTCAAAAGCTAAGGTAGATACCTTCTCATTTCCTTTGTTCACATTGATATAGTAAAAGGTAGGAACAAAAAACAATTCCACTTAATTGTACTTTTACATCTACTTTATTGTTCACAAACCAGACTCCCCCTATTCATAAGCAGGCTGTTCTTGCTTTGGTCTCCATCTACAGAGCCTAACCTGGCTCCATGAAACCACGAAACACACCTTACAACACTCCTCCCTTTTCTTCTCTTTGCCTCACATGCAAAAGTTGTGAGGACCAGGATCCTTCTAACAGGTACAGTACCATGAGCTTCTGAAAACATTGCCACTTCTTTCTGGCAATTGAGCACTGAGTCTAATTCCAAAATTCTGAAATCAGATTTCTATCTCCTTCCTGCTTAAGGCTCCTCTTCCACATGGTAGAAATTTCCAGCAGTCCCACTAACATGATGCCCCAGCTACAACCGTCGTTCCTCTTCTTTTTTTCCTTCACCCACACCTTAGCCAAACACTGTTTCTACTCTAATGTTTACTAAATAGAAACTAACTGAAGACACTTGCTATTTTTGCTTGCTGTGTAGGACAGATTGACTTTATGCCTTTTGAAAGGTGCTAGAAGCTTTTGTGCAAGAAGACATTATAATCCTATTTGCTGTCAAACACTTTTACAATAGTCCTGCTCAAATACCAAATATTAAACCCAAATATCAGAGTATGGAGATCGCCAAAGGTTGGCAGAATGAGTAGAGTAGTCTATTTACAAAACAGAAGGCTTCTTCCTGGGAACTTAAAATCCGTGTTCACAAAATACATACAACTGACAGAGAAAGGAAGAACAGGTAGAGGGAAAGACAGAAAGATTTTTGGCCAAAGTGGTAATGACGGAAACAAGTGTGCAAACATTAATAATCAGCAACTGTAGCAGAACAGGTGGTATAATTCAATGTGTTATGAACAAAAACCACAAAATCTTAAAGGCATTGTACTGGTGAAAATATTTATTTCCTTATAATTGTGATTTAAAACATTTTACATCTTTTGTGCCCTGAAAATGTCTCTTAATTAGATAGGACAGCATTGGACAAGATAATTACTCTGGTCACTGGCTACAAGATTTGATTGATGTTATGAGCCTGACAAATGACAAATGTGTCACAAGTCATAATTTTGAAAGCTGGTGCGTATTTTTTTGTCTAACCTTAATGTTCTCAACCAAGGCATGGTCCCTGCTCTACACCACAGAGCTCTTCTTCTTAAATTTACCTGTTGTTCAATCTTATTACAGCTTTGGAGTAGAACCAATTTTGAAAAAAGTGCTCATAATTAGGCACACTGAGAATTACCAGACCTCACAGCCCTCAAACCATCTAACTTTATGCAAAAAAAGTGCAAGTAGGAGGGAGCCCTGGAGGCTGAACTTCAGCCTTACCAGTCTTGGGTTTGAACACAGAGAGGAGCATCATTTTGCTATTGATCCTTCACAAAATGCTGAGCTGGAAATGTATGGTACATCAATACAGAGAAGATGAGACTGTATCTTTAATTGTGATGTTTCCCTGAACAGATCATTCTCCAGAACACAGAAGATCAAGTTATTATGTGTAATCTATAGATTTCCTTTACCTTTAATAAGACGTGTCAGATGAAGGAAGGCTACTGCACCATGACTATGTTAGTGTTTCTATGTGGACATTATATCTGATCTTCCCAGAAGACAAAAAAAAAAAAAAAAAAAAAAAAAAAGAGGACTGAATTAGGCCCAGTATAAAGATGAGAACTTTTAAAGCGTGCATACATTTTGGGGGCAAACTAGAACCATTTCTAGCAAAACATGGCAAGGACGTACCATTTCACAATATACTGTACAGTAAGGACACATCAAGATGTGAGAAATTACAGCATCTAGAAGAACTCTGTGTACTACTATATAATGTAAACCACCACTACCACTTGCATAAACACAGAAACATACTTTTGTGTCTTGGTATTAAAATTGCAGTAACACCATGGGTGTAGTTTTACACTAGAATCCGCATGGTTAAAAAACGGGACAAACAAATAAAGCAATGAATGTTTTAGCTTGAACTGCAATTTTTTACATCTCTGAACTTACATACACAGAATTTGAACTTAAGACTAACAGAACATCAAAAACTAACATTATCCAGTGTTTTCATCTGGGAGAAAAAATTATCACCAGCTCAACAGCATATTTATAGGAGGGCTTTTAAAAAAATTATTCTATTATTAAAGCAAAAATGTTCCAATAAAAAACTATTTTAAAAATAAATTGGCTTAAATTATCAATGCCCTTTTTTTAAATAGTGATGGCATAGTAATAGCAAATTATGCATCATATATTATACCCAAAAATACACATTTGATTTTCTTTTAATGAAAAATCAACTCTGTTTCTGGTGTTTTACTGACACTGTGAAAACACTTTATTAAAGAAACCCAAAACACATGTAAATACAATTCATTGGAACAACTCTCATATGAGGAAAGGCTGAGAGAGTTGGGACTACTTAGCCCGGAGAAGAGAAGGCTGAGGGAAGATCTTCTTAATGTATGTAAATACTTAAGGAAGGGTGTAAAGAGGATGGAGCCAGGCTCTTTTCAGTGGTGCCCAGTGGCAGGAAAAGAAGCAATGGGCACAAGGTGAAACACAGGAGGTTCTCACTGAACATCAGGAAACACTTTTTTACTGTGAGAGTGACTGAGGACCGGCACAGGCTGTCCAGAGAGGTTGTGGAGTCTCCATCCTTGGGGATGCTCAACAGCTATCTGGACACAGTCCTAGGCAACCAGTCTAGGCAGCCCTGCTTGAGTAGGGGGTTGGACAAGATGACCTCCAGAGGTCCCTGCCAACATCAACCATTCTGTGATTCTCTGATTCTATGAGCATAACAGAAACAATAGAAGAGAAAAACTGACTCTTTCAGATCTGTACAAGTATAGTAAAAAAGATTCCCTTTTATTGTTGTGGTTATTTTTCACAGAAGAGTGGTGCTGTATCTCCTGCATTACTTAAAAAATATTTGCTAAGGTGTACTGCCTGAAGAAAGACAGATGTATTCTGATGCTAAAAGATACAGGAAAGCTTGTGACAAGCATAGGAGCTGCAGAGATTTTATCTTTTTTTCCAGGCCACATAGGAGTGAGATTTACTGGAGGCAGGTGTTAAAAAAAAAAAAATAAAAGGCAAAAGTAAACAACTACACAAAGATAATGAATATTGCTGATGCTTAGAGAAGAGGAGGAGAAGAACATTTTTTAAAAGACAGAATTTTACAGGAGGAGCCATCAGAACCTTTTAAGGATTAACAGAAAATTCCCAGTCTCAGCTGTACATTTAGGTTCTATATTGGAAGTAATAGGATATTACTTAGTCCGAGTAATCCTAGGACTGATACTTTTGACAATTGATTATAGGCAATTAGAGGATAATGAAAGAGTGTCCTAAATAGCAAGATGAGCTAAACTTGAAGCTTAGGGGCTAGGTTTGCAGAGGAACTTCAGTGTCTAATGGGACTTTCAGGAAAACAATTGTTCAATGAGGTCAACTGGACTGAAGCTCTGCTTCCTCTTTTTAAACTTCCATAACATGAACAGCTGTATTTAGGAATCTAATACAACTGAGAATTTTAATTTAATATACAAGTATATTTTTTGGAGGAAAAACAAAACCTTCACGGTTGGGCTAGCAGTCAGCTAGTGAGCTGTATCAGTTTTGGTCAAATTTTAAAACTGTTAAAAGATGTGCTATGAAAAACAGACAAACAAATCATAAAAGTGAGCCCAGCAGGCTTCTGTAACCTCTTATTTTACATTTCCATCCTGCTTCTTAATATTCACATGGCTCATGAATCACACAGGAGCTGACTATATGGGCAATATTTACCTACACAAGCCCTGATACCTTTTCCCAAGAATCTCCAAAAATTCCAGATCTTTAACATAACAGTGAGGTTAGGGGAGCAGGCATAATGTGGATATCTGATTTACACTGCCACCAGTACTTCTGGACAGATCTAAGACTGTTGAAACCTACCCAGAATCATTAGCTGTGATGTAAGGTTGCCATCCTACTTCCTACTGAAAGAATTTCAGGTCTTGTCCTGTCCAATTATTTTCTGCTCCTTTCCTGCCCCTGCTTGTTTCATCTCCTAAAATGTGTACCTATTTAATCTATCTCTTTGGTGTTGTCCAGCACCCTTCTTTACTTCTCTGGGGTAACCCAGACACTCAGATTCACTAACAGAAAGACTAGACCTTCAAATTCAGAGGACCCTCATGACAGTGAAAGTGCTCCTTCACTTTTCTCTTTTCTTTTTTAAAAAAGTAACCCATCCATCCAATTTATTTCTACTCAAAGACAGGGCTACTTGGCATAATTTTTTTGTACCTATGTCTTTCACTTGTGAACTCTGCCTCTCCAAAACTGCAGAAGCAAAGCTAGTAAGGCAAGACAGCACATTTTCACTGCCTTTAGAAAAAAAAAATTCCCTAGAAAGTAAATGCTAATAAAAAAATAAAATAAAAGCCTATTCATGGCATGGTGTTGGAAGGGGTGAGCTACCAAAATGAGCAGCGCTTGATAAAAAGGATCACTTGTATTCCTCTCAGCTCCCAGTCCCCAAAGCACCTCACAAAAGGACAAAGAAAGAATGAAGACAGGAACTGAATGCTAGCGACTTTGCTAGTGAGAGCTTAGCCAATTTGTATACACAGAAGTGGCAAATGATTCTAACCTAAAAAGAGGAGCCTTTCATGACCATTTTGTGAAAATCTTCCACAACATCAGCACTATAAGTAGCTGCTCATTAAGGTGGTCACAAAGTCCACAAACGGTATTTGAACATCAAATCTGTGATTCTCATAAAATAATAAACTGCGAACAATGCTTTCTATGCAGAAATATGTGAGGAATAATTGCATCACAGCAGTTATAGTTAGAAATATGTCTTGCAACTCCACACATTAAATTCTGAAAAGATATGAAAAATCACTGTAGCTATCAAGGTAATATTGTCATACAACAAGAAGTGCTTGTTGTATGACAAAACAGAGTTTTTTTCCCCAGTTTGGCAGCCAAATTTAGGTTCACTTGGCACAAGTCAAAGCCATGTCAATAGCTACAACAAAGAAAATTTGGGTTGTATATCATCCTCACTGTGGCTTATAGTCTTAACTGGCAGATCCTACCTGAAGAACAAGTCCATTTTCAGTGACATAAAGCAAAAAACTTCCTTTCATTTCTAGCAAAATTTCTGCTACATGAAGCACTATTCACTGACAGAAGATCTTGATTCTTCTTTCACCTCTGCATGAAAAGATGCTCGAGCACAGCCAGATCAAGGTACATGGGAAAGGTAGGCAGATATCTATTTTGGCTAAGGAAAGAACAGCTCTACTAGAATATAAACCCATTTTCTCCTCTTCCCTGATGTTGCTGGTGAATGCAAATGGGCTGAGAGGGGAGGAAGTAATAGCCACTGGAGAAGAGAAAGGGAAAGTTTTTTTTTAGCAATAGTAAATGATACCTTCCAGTTGCAAGAGGAACAAAACATACCCTTGTGCATCTTAACTCTACCCCTTCCTTTTTCATCCTGTATAGCAAAGCCTGGCTTTGGCCTTGTCTGCTCTACTTTTAATAGCTTTTATCAACTACTCCTAGTAGTAATCTGCTTAGTAGTAGAGTATCAGTACTCTTAGTAGCTGATAAAAGAGAACAGTAAGCAGCAGCTGCCCTGAGGCAGGTGAGAAGGATGGTTCTAGTGTTCGTTGTGGCTGAGGGATGAGAAAGGTTGAGTCCTGTGGAGTAGAAGAGTGAGAGGGCCAAGTATAGAAGTCCCCTACGCCAAGAATGAGCAGAAAAGTGAAAGAGATCCTAGGGGAAAGAAAAGGCAGGTGGCCTAAGGTTTTAAGAGGGTTGTTGCCACTTTACCTAGAGCTTCCTAATGCTTCCCACAACCACCAGAAGAGTAATTTTGTCCCCAGCACTGCTTCCCTCTGTGACACACCCCAGCCTCCTTAGATACAAGCACTTCCTAAAGGTTGCAAAGCAGGAACCAGAAGTCAGTGCCACTGGAGGTTTTGTTTGCCATAGGGCACAGTTTATAATGATAAGGAACAGAGAGAGATGAAAGTGCATAAAGTACACCTCAGCTTCCTGTGAGCAGAGGCAGAAGTCGGCCGGCAAAAGGAAGCCTGAACAGGTCCCAGAAGAGGGCTTGTCTTCAAGCCATGTACACAAACCACAACCACACTGCCAAGTGGGCAGCAGGAGGTGAGCAGCAGCTCAGGCAGCTGTAGTCTGGTACCTGAGCAGAGCTAACAAGCTTTACTCACTCTTGGGCTTTACTCAGTCTTGGAAAGAATCATGTCAGTGCAGAGCTAAAACATGTTGACAACTTGCACTGTAGTCATACGAGGGCTGTGCTATGTGAGTCAGACACTGAGGGTGCTTCGTTGCTCTCACAGAGGGAAGAGAGATTCCCACTTTCAGTTATCCCCAACTACACTGGTATGGCAAGAGGAGAACATCTCTGAAGAATAGAGTAGATGTTAAGGAAAGATGTTGCAAAATTTTTGACAGCCAGAAGCTAATCTCTGTTTCTGGACAGGGTAATGTAAATGGCTGTAGACTGGCAGTATGGAAGCAGGAAGAAAATACTGTTGCCCTCAGAAACTGGAGTGAAGAATTACTACTCATGGAGGTTTCCAGCAAACACTCTGAGTCCTCATATTCAATTATTCAAAGATGGGTGATGGCTGGTCTGAACAAAGGGAAAATTGTGCTGGAAAATCTCAAAAGGATATAAAACAGCTTCTCAGTTCATCATGTAATTTCTCCCATCCAATTGATGGCAATATTATGACAATAATTGCATGTCTGTTTGACAACCATACACTGCCAGTCTTTTTAATGGACCTCTGTGTTTTCAAAATATCTGTAAATGACACAGTTTTTAATGAGCTACACAGCTGCAGGCTGGTTACTACTTTACGACAGAAACAGTGCTATCACACTCTTCTTGCCTCTTGGTAGTATTGTAACATGAGTTTGAGGTAAGCATTTCAAAATAATGATCATTCCAAAATATTTTCAACTGAGATCTGCTGGGTTTTGTCCCATCAAATTTTGACTTCTACTTATTTTCTGTTTTGCTGGAAAACAAGCAGAACTGCAGTTATAAACAAGGATTTTATTTTTCATTTCAGGTCTGATGTGTACCTTTACAGGTAGCATAAAAATGTGCATGATTCCTGTATTATTAAAAGAGAGAATCTGTTGTTATTAAAGACATTACTTTCAAAGACACAGTTGTCTAATTCTTCCTTAATTTGATACTTGTGGAAAAAGATGAATTTAATAAAAACATGAAAACCTAAATGCTGCTTGTATTCAGATTACTCATGAGATCAAAATGGTTGTAATTATCCCAGTCATGTTAAGATTTCTCAAAGGTGAGAGGGTATAAATTATTACTGCCCTTTCAGAACTTCAGTTTTCTGATCCATTTCTTTCACTCTGGCAAATTATAAAAGCAATAGGAAACCAGGGGACAGTAAATGTCCGTAAGCCTTTTCCAGCCATTTTAAAGAGGAATAATGACATCCTCTATCAGAGCATACACCCCAGGAATTCTGACCCTAGGACTGTTGCCTCTTTTTAATTTCTAAGATTGAAAAACAAAACCAAAATTCCTTCTAGACACAGCATTCTTTCAATGCACTGCTAGAAATTAATATGTAGAGCTTATGGTTGCACTACAACAAAAATTAAAATCTAGCTCTTGATGCACAACAGCAACACTTTTAATCCTCATTAATACATGTAGAACTCCAGAAGAAGTCCTGGCACAGTTTTTCCTGACGCTGTGTTTTAAGACAGACAAAAAAAATCCCTAATTCTGCCAATGCTCCAGCTATTAAACACTTCACCAGGCATAGGAGACTGAATACCACATAACCAATTTTCACAAATCTCACAGTTTCAGCTATAATATATTCCAGACTATTAAGCATTCTTATGTTGAAGGTGGCTGGTATCTGCCAGCAAGACTATCCTTGATCTATGGGCAGTTGCAAACTTCTCTAAAACTAAATGGCATGTTGCTAACTGGGAGAAGTAATTAAGCCTTCTTTATAAAAGAGGAGAGCTGGATCAAAAGAATCCATTGTTCAGTCACTGGACCACATGAGAAGGCCTGAACAAATGCTATTTAGTCCAGAGAAAATAGATGCTTCGTTGGTTCACAAGTTGACTGAGATGAATTTTAGAGGCTGACAAAATCAGAAAGTTTATGTCCTCCTCAGCTGTGAGCTGATCTGGATTAACTGTTTACCTCTCCTCCTCACATTTCGGGGCCATCTCCATGCACTCTGAGGTTATTGCCCTCCATTCTCCTATATAAATATTTTTCTGAATTTTCTTTAGCCCAAATTCATTCCATTGAGCTGGGTTAAGGAGGAATCAAACCAACTGTCTGGAGAATGCTTTGATGAACAGCACAGGTAGCAGGTTAGCAGCAGGTTAGCAGCAGCCAGGTAAATTGAACTTCAGGCAGGTATTGATGGAAAACCAGAGATTTACCAGCAGCTGGGGGACGTATGCGCAGAGATCCTGTAATACTGGACAGACTGAAAAACAAGTTTGGACTTCTTACCAAGGACACTGTTTAAGAGAGCCACACCTGTGAGTGTTCCCTATGAAAATAGAAATGAAAGAAATTTATCTGACTACCATCCTCAACTTCTCCTCTTATGAAAGCAACCTAGCAAAGTCCTCTCCAGTTCCCCTCAATTGCCTAGTTACTCTATGTAACAGGCAACAACAAGGTTGAACTTCAGCTAGCAAAGCTCTCATTTTATTCCTGTGTATTACATTTTGGCTTCTTGAAGTGCATAATTCACATTCTTCATGTGGGTCTACCTTTAAAAAGGCCTAAAAATACCTGTACTTAAATATTTGGTAGGACATTTGCTAATGGTTTCCAAAAAAAACTGTGCCTAAAAGTATTTTACAAGCTTTTACTGATAACACAGAGATTAAACACCTTGTCCTACTTTGAATTATAGCCATCTCTAAAGTAAACATAGCAAATGTTAACAGCCCACAATGGCTTGGAGCAGGAAGTGAAAAAATATCTACTAAGAACTGCAAAAGGGAGCACACTGGCAGAAACATTATTAAAACATGTAGCCTAGGTTTTTTTTGAGGCTATTTACCACTGCCAGCTTGTAAATCAATAGATGGGGGAAGGAAGGTAAGTAGCTCAAAAACGGCACTTAATTGGTGTGGATTTCAAAGTGCATCTTATAGAAGTAGGCCTGTACATTTTCTATCTTTGGAAGGGACTACAGAAGAGAAACAAGAATGTCAAAAAGGCTGCTTAAAAATCTGATTAATGAAAAAAGAGAAAGTACTGTTATTCGGAGAAACGAATGACTATTTATTACAACTCATTGGTCCACTTTGGTAAAATTTAAGCATTAAAAAAATTCTTAAGATGTGTAACCCTTTAAAAAGTACCTGAAGATTCTGAAATTTTCTTATCACTAAAGTTCACTGTTAAAGGGCTGAGACTGTAAATATTTATTATTTCATTGCTGATAGTTATGCAAGCATTGTTTCAAAGTTGATAAAACAAGAACTACTTCAACAGAAGTGGAATTTTATTTCTAAGTTCTAGATATTTGGAAAACATTTTCAGTTTCACTCGTCTCATTTTCTTCAAGGAATGTTAAATTCCAAGAAGATGAAGGCTGAGTAATCCAAAAGAATGGTGTGGATTTATTCTTGTCAATATTTTTAGCATATATTTCATCACAGAATTGTTACTTCCTAGTCATTTTAACTGAGAATTTTTAGTTTAGCTGCAGCCTTTTATGAACGGCCTTGTAATACCATACATTACAGCACAGGCATTCAGATAAATATAAATGGAAATTCCTTTTAGTTAAACTGATACCGCAATTTTAGTAATCATGCCTTCTCATTTGCCTCTGGGGCTTGTCTGTTCTGGTCTAAAGATCTCTGTATTCTT
>WEKW01011836.1:19726-31712 GCA_013389905.1 Sula dactylatra | reverse complement strand
TGAAGGAAATTTCTTCTTTCAGTTTTGTATTTCATCAGTGGCTATCTGGGAAAGGTACTGTGAAAGCATATCCCAGCGTGGTTTACGTAGGACTGAGGAGTGCCTAACTTGTTGAGCTGAGTGGAAAATAAACCCATATATGGAAAATCCAGCCAACCTTAAGGGAAGAGACTCCAAGACCTTTACCATGGGGGAAAACACCAAGGGACATGAAGTCATTTGATTGACATTCTGGAAAATCTAAATTTAATGCTTAAGTGCCTAAGTGTTTCAGTACCTCTCAAATGTTGTCTTTTTGTGGATCTAAATCTTTAATTATTAGTATCATATGAGATTGATATTATATGCAATCTAAAAGTGACGTGAATGAAATAAGAAAAGCACTATTAAAAATGCCTTTGCTTAAGCAGTGCTTGATCCTTGAAAATAACATTTTAGTGTATTTCTCTATTTTTTACTCTAAATAGGATTGTTACTGACCACAGTAACTAATTACTTTATGGAGGTTCTAGGAGGGACTTTATGCAGTCTCTAGAAATAATTCAGTAGTCATGTGCCCCTTACATATACAAAACGTAGTGATTGACAAGACTGTAAATTCATTGCTGACTTCTTCAGAGAAAAATCCCTCCATTTGATATTCTTACTCTATAAAGTTTACTTTGCCATATTAGAGTTACCCAAATGAATAAGGAAACTGGACTTGACCTTAAGACTTTTGTGAATTAGGAGCTTTTTCTGCAAACTAGACATGTTTTCCTGACCCGTATTCGAGATGAACTAGATCTTGAGGTTTTTTTCAAAGGGAGATTCTCATATCGTTTGGCAAAGGACATATCTTTCTGTTTTAGAACAGTAATGATTATTGCCCAAGTTTATTTAATGCCAGCATTCATTTGTTATTTTAATGGGTAGAATAGTCTCCTATGAAGTCTAATTAAAGATATAATAGCCATCATTACAAGTGTACTGAAGAGTAATGAAGATTATTGTACTGCTGGTGAATTGTGTCCTGGGAATTGCTTGTATCAAGAACAGTCACAATATGGAAATATTGCAAAGGAATATTATAAACTTCTGCATGGCTCCTTTGCATTCGTGCACAATTGTAGAGGCTCACATTGACTGCTATTCTAACAGTGTGTCTGAATGAAGCTGTCACAATCAGTCTAGAGCTAGCTTACGGAATTTCTAGAGCCATGCTTTCCAAACCTAGGGCATATGTTTTAGTCTTTGCAATCAATGAGATCTCCTTTTTTCCTTCAGCATGAGAACATGAAAATAAAATGTGAAAGGAAAAAATGTACTGAGACTATAAAAGCGTATTGAGAACCTCAATTCTGATTTTGTATAAAATCAACCCCAGGCTAGGGTCAGGAAACACACTAATGCAAAATGTGGACTTTGAGCAATAGTTTCTGGGACAGTGCCAACAGCACTGTAAAAAGAGCTGTAAAAGCAAAACACAGGTAAAGAAAAAACAACAAAGAAATCTCCGAACAAAAACACACCAAAGCAAACAAACTGAAGACATAAACACCTAACCTGACCCTCTGGCAAAACTCCATAAATATGTCCGCAGTTGTCCTCTCACTTGCTGACCTCTTTAGAATAGAAAATATATCCCATTTCTCTCTCAATAGTGACAGTTCAGTAGACAGCCTAGTTATGATAAGCATCTTGTATTTAATTGTGTTTATTTACAAGTGGCAAATAACATACATTTTTAGAGATTAAATACTGTTTGTTTCTTGTTGCCATTGTTTTTTTTTAATTTTCAGTGAAAATTATTCACTTTGAGGTCCTTGCCAAGAATTAAATGGGCTAGAAAAAAAGTTTGTGTTCATTTTTTGATGATGGTTAAACCAGCTACCACTCATTTGAGACTATTCTAAATGATATCTTTTCTTTTAATAAATGCAGAAATCTTCTTTGACTTTTATTTTTGTGCTTTCTGACTTTATATCATTCATTATTTCCATTAGAAGGAGAGGAAAAGCCGGTAAGAAAAGACATAAAGAAAAATTGTTATTTTTCAAAACCCTATTTTAACCTTAAGGGAAAACAAGCAATGTAAATCCAATTTTAGGCATCCTATCAAATTCTCCACTCCTACTGTTGAGTTTCTAATTGAAAAGATTTCCCCAAAGTACACGATGTTAGAGCAATTATATGGGTTAATTGCAGAATTTATTGGGTGGTGATATGGAAAAATTAACATGCTTCACTGTGTAATTCCAATAATTTTCTATGACAATCCTATGAAATCACCACAATTTTAATGCAGAATATTGTAAGTTTTCTTCAACGTCAATTAAGGATGACATTTCACAAGCCCCACTGGGAGTCAAACACCCAGATTCCACTGAAAGTCAGTGTGCTTCCAGCCTTCCTACACCCTTACCTTGAACTTCCGTCTTATGTTTTTTCTTTCCTTTGTACACTGCTCATTAAAATCTCTGTAGCAAAAAAAATACACATAGTTTGCAAATTGACTTTTCACATTGCTTACTTTCTTTTTCATCACAGAGTGCAAGAAATCTCCTTCCAGGCAGTTTTCCTAGCATTTTGCCTTGGTTCTTATGTCATACCTGGTATGTGATACAAGAGAAGAGGCAGATGTGAAAGCTGGTGAAACAAGAAAGGTCTGAAATGGAGGCAGTTGCCAGTCCTGGTAGCCAGACACTGCACTCCACCAGCAACAAACATGCTGAGATTATGAGTTTGATATGTTTGGTCAAAGTGAAAACATTTGCAAATGCATCTGCTCAGGAAGGCCAGGGGTTGCTGCCATAAATTTGCGCCCAGGAGGGTTTGGTTGCAATTGCTGGCAGCAATATCACCAATCCATCTCAGAGCCCTTGAGCTTATTTAGCGTCAACAGCAGGAGAAAAAGTGAGCTTAGAGATGACCTAGTACTGACAAGAGCTACTGCTTTTGTGTATAGCACGAGGGGAGGTCTGCTTTCCCTTGAAGCTAAATGCTGTCATTCAGGGGAAAAAAAAAAAAGAGTTAAAAAAAAAAAGTAATAATACCAGGGTCAGTTTTATGTGTTAGGCAAAATGAAAGAACCTAGCCAACATGAGGCAGATTGCAGAATTTGTCCCACTGTTTCCAGCATGAGGATGGTAAACCTAAATAGAGCAAATAATCTTTATATTTGTGGTTTTATTTATTCCACCTAATTATAACTATATTTAAAAACTTACTGGTTTCCCTGATAAGTGTTTATTTTGGAGATTTACACAGAAGATGGAAATTTCAGCACAGTGTGAAGGTTAGATCAATCATATTCCTCTATATGGCCTTTTGATATACTGTAGAGACTCAACTGATTTAATTAAGCTAGAACAACTCAGGACAATTAAATGAGTAAATTCATACTAAAAGTTTACTGCGGCATATGCAATTATAACACATGTGTTTGTATGTGTTGCTTTCTTGAAGGTACCAATCTTACCAATTTTCTTCTACTGCTTTCATAAATCTGTACCTTGAATCATATGTATGAATATTTATGTATATAATATAAAGTATTATATCAAATATACAAATGTCATTAGATTCTCTTCCCTAAGTTAAACCTATATGTAGAAAGAAAATGTGGAAATATTTTTCTATAAAAATAAGTTAAAATGGTTAATAAATTTACTGGTGTCCTTAAGGCTATGATATTTAGTAGAAGCCTTTAGAATTAAAAACTTTTCCTTTTCATTATAAACATGTTTTTCTTCATCTCTTCAACTTTTACCCAAATTCCTTGAAACTTCCTGACCTTCTTTAGGTTGTCTCAACTTTCAATTCTTTGTCTATCCTGGGCCTGAGTCCATCTGTCTGCTTGCCTGTCGATTCATATTCATGATTATTTCCTGCATATTTATATTCTTATTTATATTCATATTCCAGATAATGCCATAAATAGATAGTATCAATATCTAGTCTCATTAGGTATTTGGAAAGGAGAAAAGGCAATAAAAAGATATAATATTAATAAAGGCAGGAATGTGGCTCCTTTGCTATCAGGTACAGAAAGGGATTTGTATATGGAGCCCTGTGGCAGTCCTGCAAAAATTCCTTTTGGAGTCTTGAAGAGGGTTGTACAGTCCATTCCCTCCAGGAATATTGTAAATTGCTGCCTATTTCATGGCTGGCTTGCCCTGCTGCTCAGTGTGGGGATGGAAAAAGGGATGCAGTGAAGTTCTCTCTCATCATTGTGTCTCTGCAACAGTATTGGAAAGTTCCCCATGCTGCAAAGTTCAGGTAAGCAGGAACTCAATTAACTAATAAGACCTTTTTTGTAATTTTTTTGTCATTTTCCAGACTGGTTGAAGGCATGGGGGAAGCTCCCTCTCTTACCTCTTTTTGCAGTTGCTAGGTAGGATGCAGGCCATAGCAATGAGTTTGAGATGGCTGCAGAGATACATTTGATGTTTTATTTCTCCATTTAGTAGAAATGCCAGAGCTGGGCCAAGATGAGATAGGGTCCCTTAATTATGTTTTACAGGATGCTTTCAAAAAAGAATTGCTGAATAGACCAGAAACACCTTCTAGATAATGGAACATAAATGTAAGAAGAGTGGTTCAAACAGCTATTTTACAGATATCATCAATCAGAAAATATCCTACTCTGACAGAGCCTGTAGTTGCCCCCAAAGAAGTTGTAGGAGACCAACTAGAAAAAGAAGCAATTTAACACCAAGGCTGAATTGTAACCCCCTGGAACAAAGAACTGTTTGAACCATGTGAGCTTTGTAAAACAGAATTTGACAGTCAGAGGAGGGAGCTGAGAGATAAGGAGGCATTTGTTTTATGACTATATACTTGGAGAAGGACTGAGAGACTGATAAAAGGGAACCTCCTGCCTCAGCTGGGTGATAAAGTGTGAAGTCAGTCAAAAACTGTGGTAACTAGGGGAAAGGTAAAGGCGGCAGGGGGAGAACACAACCACCAACTCAGTTCAGGACTGAGAAAACTTACCCCCTCACTCCTGTAAGCAGCATGGGTGATAATTTACACAGCTAACAAGGATAGCTAACCAATCCGTGTGAGACGAAACTTGATAAGGGGACAGGGGTGGGGATCCCTTGATCCTTTCTGAGAATGTCTCCAACTCACAAGATGCAAAAATCCTGGGAGGCAGACCTTAGTGACCAGTGGACATAAAAGGGGGAAGCCAAGTGCCATTGTGGGGGCTTTTTTTGAACGAGTATGCCTGCTAACTAGATACTCTCTGTTGGCTGAACCAGCGCTGGAACCCAGACCAGTGATCTCTCTTTCCCTGTCTTCTCTGCCCTCCCCCTTTCATTCTTTCACCCTTTCTTAATAAGTAACACAAGGTTTGAACTAATTAGGTAACTCAAGTCTTAAGATAAGAAGTAACTTTCACAATGTTGTTGGGCCCCTGTCAATACTATTATGATTATACATAGTAAAGGTAATGTTTGTGTGTGGACCCTGTGTTGTTTCACCTTAATTCACACTGAGAGAATCAGCAAATCTGAGTCACTTCTCCCTCCTTCCCTGGCAGGATGTGACAGAAGCGCTTAAAGAAACAAAACCTTTTCTCTTTCTTTCTCTTTTCCCCTTTTCCCCTTTTCCCCTTTTCCCCTTTTCCCCTTTTCCTTTTTTCCTTTTCTTCTTTTCATTATATTTTTTTTCTCCTGGCAGAGGAACTATTGGTGCACTGCACGTTCATTGTGAAATGTTTTTCTGAGCTGTAGTTAAAGCTTTCAATATTTTATGTTATCATGATAACATGTCATGTTATGATAACAAAAATTTCTGTGCAAGAAATACAAAATCCTTATATTTCATAGTGATTTTCACAGCAAAACAGAAAATTGTTCATCTATTTGCCTTGTCTTTTTCTTCTTCTTTCTTTGAGAATTACACCATAACTTCTAGATGATGTTCATAAGGATATGTAAAATGAAATTGTATTTAAAATGAAAACAAACCCAGTAACAATATATATGAAAGGGACCAACAGGTAGGTAAGCAATGCAATCAATCTAGATGTAAGGGAGCAAGATCAAAGCATAGTTATTGTAATTATGCTTTTTTTAAATTCTAAATTAATGATTTAACTAAGAAGCAATGGAGTATTCTAGGAGTAAAATACTCCATGTTACATGAAAATCGTACTACTCTCTGTAAATGTATAGTCCAGAGTGTAGAAGGTATGTATAGCATGGGTTGGAAATTAGAGTCCTTGCTCAGAGATGCTGAAGTGTAATGGAGCCACAAGACAGACTGAGAGAGTTCTGCCTTGGAATAATCCAAACCTCAAAGTTGTGATCACCTTCCCACAGAACAGGAAATTGAATATTGACACATAGAGAGTAGTCATATAAATGAAAATCTAATTGCAAAGTTGGCTATTTGAAGTGGAAATATCTAACCTTAATTACCAGGAATTCCACTTCAGAAATATTTTATTTTAGGGTACAAAACTATTCATTCATCCTGTAACGTTAATGAATTTAAATTTTTAAAGGCAAGTTATTCTATTATGTTGAAAAATTCTTGGTTCATTTATTCTTATGTCCAGCAATGTGATAGTAATTATGAAGAGAGTCTTTAATTGTAAAAATATTGTTTATCCTGGGTGATAGGGTTGTAAAACATTACTATTTATCTTGAATTGTTTAAATTAGTAGTTCTTAATAGAAAAAGCGTTTTTCTTATCTTGAGTACTGTAAGTCAACACTAATTCCATAGAAAAAGAAACCTCTCCTAGCATTAAGTATGTGTTAGAAATGCATAGAAATGCAATTTAATATAATGAAGTCATCACCCAGCAGATAAATGTAATGTATCTGACTTACACATACCTTTGTTCTTCTCCGTCTCTCTTTCACCAATCTACATCCAAGCTTGACTAGTTAAGATTTCTTTTGATGTACTCTAGTTTTAACTAGACACCAAACAGGTGTCTTGAGAAAGGTACAAGTAATCCTTCAAGTAATTCAGGAGAATCTAGTGGTAGTGTTCTCTTAGTGAAAGAACAAAATAAATGTATTACTTATATCAGCACAGGTTCTTAAAATAGACTTCTGAAATTTTACCAGATACCTTGACTACTTGAGTAGGCTTTTTGTAATACAGGTCTGCTTCATGCATATTAAAAAAAAAATAAAATCCCAAGAGAGATAGTGAACCTTAACTATTCTTTTATAAGATAAGGACTTCTGTTCATTTTGTTTATGGGTGAAGTGAGTTGTGCCTCATATGCAGGGAGCATTTAAGCTAGCAGATATTAGAGTAGAAATATATTTCCCACTTTTTATTATTCAAAGAGGAGTTGGAATAGATTTACTGCATTTGAAATTGGGCATTTATTCTGTTCTTGTCACAAGTATGATTGGTGCTGTAGAAAGGCTCAGAAATGACAACTTTAATCAAACCAACACAATTTAGAGCATTCCTGATGGTTGCTATTGTATAACAAGGGAACACTTGTTTCATGCAGCACAAGGAAAATGAATGAATCTTTCTCTAAAGGCCTCTCACTTTTTGAGAGTGAAATATATGCAAATAATTTGTTACTGTTTCTTAAGCTGGATACTTGATAAATATTTTAAGTTATCAATTCAAATATTCAAGATAAAAATATTTATTATATGCCTTGAGGGGCCTCATATTTCCTCATACTAGGCTGTAACAATTACAAATTACGTATGGGTCTGAATAGATCAATATTTTCAAAGTTTGAATTCACGGTAATGAAAATGAGATGAAAACAGAAATCAAGATAACCACAACAAGAGACCAAAGAGTTAAACAGCTAAAACCTTTTTCCCATACAACCAGAAACAGAAAAAAGAAAGAAAAGAAAAATAAGCCAACAAGTTACCTATACTACAATAAATTATTTTAATATAAGGTCTTCAGGTTTTTAACATATGCAAGTAGATTAAATATGCCTGGGAATACTTCTGAGCACTGAGGCCAACTGGCAGAGAATGACATGTGTCTATGCTAATAAACTCTCTTAATGTCCAGAACAAGGAGATGACATGCAAACTGCTCATTAAGGATAGTTCCTGGGATGTTCTGGCTCCTGAACCCTGCCCAGGGACTGTTTGGAAAACCGTTAGCTGGCACAAATAGGAAATATTTAATATTTATGACTGAGGTCCAATACCAAGGAACATTCACTAGCCTGGTTCATACCCTGGTAGCATAGTAGCAGACTACGGTTGAGAAGTGTTGAAAGATAATGATGGAAAACAAGCTTGTCATCAGGTTTATGTTTACTAATCAAGGGTCTTCATCTAGACTGGAAACAGTTTTGGGTCCATAAACTGAAGAGGGTTGAAAATTGCACTCAGCCAGTGGTGAAAGGAGCATGCTTTGGGAAATGTATCTATGAGCTGTTTTCAGGTTGTTTATAACTTGCACATATGCTGAAAACATTGACTATTTTGGTAGAAGTGTATTTTTGGCTAAATGAACTAAATTAAAAATCTTTAATTAGTGTCTTGAGTTTAAATCGACTGTGTAGTTAAGTACCTTTTTAACAATGAAGCACAACGATTTTGAGAAATAAGTGGTTACAGGAACTATTTATGTGCTGTGGTATATTTTAAAATTCAAGAGTGGACAAAACTCTTATGATACTCTGGGATCCAGGTTATTGTAGCTATATCTTCTTGATGACAGGCTGAGCTACTGAAATAATCAATGTTTCTTGTGATCTCTGTGTGAGAGAGTGATTTGTATTCCCTTTGAAATAAAAGCTGAGAACAGAACAAGAAAAGCTGTCACTTTGCACTCTTTATTGCCCTCTTTGCCCTATCTCACATATCAAAGAAGATATTTCACCACAAGATCACATACTTGTCATAGGTGAGACTGGTAAAGAGTCATAAGGGCTATGTAGGGAAGCTAGAATGACTTTAATGCCTACAGAGAGCCAGGAAGGAATGAAAGAGAGAAACTAATGTGAGACTGTGGCACAGGCACACACTATTAGGGCTAATGAGAAGTGGATTGCTCCCACCAAAGAGCTCTGGGAGCAACTAGAAAACTCTCTTTTGGGCATATCCTCTTCGAGCAAAATGAGTATAGAATATTAGAAAAGGCAGGATTTAAAACATACTTGCTGAGCTTTTTCAAAGCAGAGCAGCAGATTTAATCATGAAATATTTCTCCCTAGAGCTGATAAGAATCATACAGCAACAACCTCAACTCTGCTTCAAAATATCCCAGTACTCATTTAGGTGTCTTAATATTCTATAAATATCAATGTTGTCAATATTAAGAAAGTCAATATTCAGAATGAAGTCCAGAGATAATGGATTTCTTCTTTAGTCTTTGAAAATAATAAAAAAAAAATGTGACAAGTGGCTACTGTTTGTGAGTACTAGCAATTGGCAAACAGAGGCTGTTACAAGGGGAACTTTCTGATGCAGTTTGGTTTCTTAGGAGGGGTATTCAAGGTCCCTCTAGCCCTGAGCAGGGCCCTTACAGGTCACAGTGAAACCTTGGCTAGACGTTTCAGGTAGATCTGCCTGCATCTTTTCCTTAAAATAGGCTTTTTACGAATAGGAAAGGGCTTTTATGACCTGAAGATATCTTTAATTATAAAACCAAAACCCATAAAGACAACTCAGTTCTGCTGGGTAAAACATAATGGACTGGAAGAAGTTTGTAAGCAACGTCTTGGCCACAGTGTTATCATAGAATAGGCAGTTCGCACTAGTTTTGTACTCAGTCAAGCAACTTTTAGTATCATTCTGGGCTGCAACAATCCAGGCGCTTGTCTACCATAATGTTTGACTAATGTTAAATGATTTCCAGGATGTCTGGCAAACTGTAGCTACTTCATTCCCAAGAAGGCAGCAGTGTTTGAGAAGTAGTTCAGGTGTGCAGCGCTTGGGATTGCAGAACATGTGTGGCATGTTCCACGCAATCCCCAGTAGATCCCTACTAAGAATGTTTTTTTCTTCCTCTTACATTACATATCAGACCTGACTGTCTACTTCCTACTCTCAAAAGTCTCTTAAGCTTCTGTCTGTGTTACAGCCTTTCCCCCACTGTGTGTCTGGCTCCAGCTCTGTGTCCCAAACCGTGCTCCAGAAGTTTCTCTCAGTCTTTTCCTTGCCCTCTCTCCCTGGCTTTCTTAGTCGCTTCCAATTGAAAAGCAACCTACCCCCTGCCCCCTGAGGCTCCCTGTCAGGACAAGGTAGACAGGCAGTCTTTTTATCCCTGCTGCACAGCTGCAAGCTTTTAAGGGAGCATTACACATAGTACATGGTGAACAAACAAAATTAATACATAATTCATCTTAGGGGTAATTCGCTCCAAAGACTGGAAGTTATCCTCAGCTTTAGCTTGGTCAGTGTTCTCTTTTGTGTTTGTATAGCTGCCTACTTACAGATTTAATTATATGAAATATGGTTTTCAGAGTGTAAGAAATTATGTACAGGGACTGAAATTCTGCTCCACACATCTTCAGAAGGCATCTTCATTAACCATTTGATTGGTTAACTGAGTGAATTGGTAAATGAATTTATTGACATACTATGTAAATACTGGTTAATTTAGTTATTTGAAACTTTTATGTATTGTCTGACTGGGCTTTACTGAACAACAGTCCTAGAGAGGATATGAGTGTGTTTAGAGCTGCACAATGGCATAAATTCTTTCAGAAATGAGATCACTGACTGAAAAGTACTGATAACATATTGTGCTAATAAGTAGTATTTAGGAGTGATTTATGTCTAAAAGTGTTCAGAAAATGTCTACATAAGGACAGTGTCGTGGTTTAACCCCAGTCAGCAACTAAGCCCCACACAGCTGCTCGCTCACTCCCCCCTGGTAGGATGGGGAAGAGAATCAGAAGAGTAAAAGCGAGGAAACTCCTGGGTTGAGATAAAGACAGTTTAACAGGCAAAGCAAAAGCCGCGCACGCAAGCAAAGGAAAACCAGGAATTCATTCACCACTTCCCATGGGCAGGCAGGTGTTCAGCCATCTCCAGGAAAGCAGGGCTCCATCACGCGTAATGGTTACTTGGGAAGACAAACGCCATCACTCCAAATGTCCCCCGCTTCCTTCTTCTTCCCCAGCTTTAGGTGCTGAACATGACGTCATATGGTATGGAATATCCCTTTGGTCAGTTGGGGTCAGCTGTTCTGTCTGTGTCCCCTCCCAGCTTCCTGTGCACCCAGCAGAGCATGAAAAGCTGAAAAAGTCCTTGACTAGCGTAAGCGCTACTTAGCAACAACTAAAACATCTCCACATTATCAACACTGTTGATAGCATAAATCCAAAACATAACCCCACACTAGCTATTATGAAGAAAAAATTAACTCTATCCCAGCTGAAACTAGGACAGATAGTCTTATCCTGACATCAAGGACTCATTTGATCAAACCAAAAACCTGGGGTCATAGTTGATCATAGTCTGACCTGTGGATTGGATTCCAGATATATAAGCGCTTGTGTCAGCATCCTGCCGCTTCAAAGAGGAATAAAAAAATTGTGGAGTGGAATTAAGTGCAGGTCATTTTAAGCCCAGTTTGGTTTTATTTCCATAAAAGTTTCTGAAAACCTAGCAATTGTTTTATTAATCATTGTATTGTTATGCATGATTTTATCTTGATGTTTGTCTAGTGTTAAATGGTTTTCAGAGAATCTGGCAAACTGCAGTTATTTCATTTCCAAGGCAAGACTAATATTGAAAAAAGAAGCCACTGTCCCCACTTTGCATTGGCCCATGCAATAGGAAGGATATTCAAGAATTGTCAGGGTGCTGCTCACCTGGTTTGGTAGCTAGTTTCTTAAAAATATTTTCTTGTGATGAACATCAGTTAGATTATTGTTGGCTTGAAACAGGCCAGTGAAGAAGTGCCAGAACTTCCAGGGTTTCCTTCTAATTTGTAGGAAAGAGTTTCTGAAGCCCCCTACTCACTGTGACAGTGAAGGAATTGCAAGAGCGTTCTGTGAAATTCAGAAGAGTAACTGACCAAGTTTTCTTTG
>WEKW01011836.1:6949-19717 GCA_013389905.1 Sula dactylatra | reverse complement strand
TTTTTTTTTTTTTTTTTTTTCTTTTTTTTTTTTTTGCAAAGTACACCATTGAAGCAGGTACAAAAGGTCATGTGTTTAGGTGTAACACTGGAAAAATATGAGGAAATAAAACTCAGGCTGAATGTCAAACTTTTTGAAAAATATTCAGTGTGTTGCCTTAATTTTTAATAATTTTGCTAAGTTGAATGCTGAAGTGCATATATTTATTTTCTGGTCAATATAATGCAGTTCAGTTCAATGCAGTCAAAAAAGCAGTACCTACACAAGACTAATCTACAGGAGAACACAGTGTGTAGAAGACATTTTGTATTACAAATATAATTTACTTGTGAATATATACCACCACTGTACAGCCTCTGAATCTGCAGTCAGAATGGTTATGAATAAAATAAAGCAGAACTCCAGAAGCAAAAATCTTCTTTTCATACTATTTTTTAATATTACTGCCAAGCTACATCAAGTTTTTCTTCTTTATTTTTTCTTCTTTTTTTTTTTTTTTTTAATATAGTCATTATATTACCCTGTATTACCATTGCAGGAATAGAATAACACAGAAAACAAGGTCTCCATTATGCCAGGCAGTGTAAAAGTACTGAACAAAAAGATGATCCCTTAGGCAAATAGTTTACAATCTAGGCAAAATGTGAAGCCAAGAGAAGTATTCCTCAATATAACTGTACATTCCTGAAGAAACGTTGAGGTTATAATGATCAACAGTCCTATCAATAGACAATGGCAAGAACAGATTGCTAGCCAACCTGCTGTCAAATTTTCCACAGGAATCATAAGAAAAAATTGCAAAGCTGAAACTGAAGAAGATTTAAATGAGGTTTTTTTTCAGAAGAATCATCCCAAACCTGAGACACAGTGAGAATGCTCAGAAATGCTTTTTGAAAAACAAACCAAAGGATAAAGATGGCTGGACTCATGATTTTGTTGGAGGTGTAAGTTGTTCTTTTACTAGTGCATAGGATATCTTCAGTAAGATATAAGGCTTTGAATGTGAAGAAAAGAAATGGGGAAAAAAGGAGGTATAATCAAAACATGTGAGGAAATAAAAAAATAAAACTTCAAAGAATTTTTCAAGAGATTAAACAATAGCTTTGTACAGGACAAAAAAAAAGATTATTTTCAAAGAAGGGTACACCCAAATAAATATCTCTAATGAAAAGAAAAGAAAAGAAAAGAAAAGAAAAGAAAAGAAAAGAAAATCCATTAACATTAGCTCATTAGATGCCACCTTATAATTAAAAATTAAAAATAAATATTAAGAAGACCTATTAAGAATTTCTTTGGACAAAACACTTTTTTTCAGAGTTTTTTCATACTGACCTTCATTTTGAAATGTTCCTGCTTTCCAGGAAAGAATACTAATGAAATAAATTACAGTATTTCATTAAGAACTACCATATATTCTACTTTAGAAAACAGAAAGTACTTAGAATGAATAAGAATTCCAACTGGAAAAATCCTCAATTATAGAAAGTTTGGTTGGAATATATATAAAAAAACCCCTTCCTCTTTACTTATGGCTAAAATAATTTGAAGAGATACTGAAGAAATATGTTTTTAATGGGGTCTACTATAATTACTGCACATTATGTAAAACAAACCCATTTACTTAAGATAATGACAGCATGATAAGACTCTCTGATGCTGAAATAATAGAAGTCAATTTATATAATATATATTTTAATTAAGTTGAGATTAAAAGCCTGGGAGATATCTTTGAATAACTGACAATATTAGAGACTTAAGAGGCCAAAGCAACCTTCCTACATATATTGAGAAAGAAATTTCCACTATCATTTAGTCTAATAACTTGAAAAGATCAAAAGCCTCTCCTTCTGTTTTCCATTCTGCCTATTTATCTCATTAAATGCCATTAGATCAATCAACAGCTCTTTTAGAGTACCAGTTCCAGTGTTCAGGAAAAAAAAAAAAAGAAAAGACATAATGAGGACAGGGAGAAAAGCAAACGAATACTTTCAAAGAGTAAAGTCAGTCACCTCTGTTTAAAAAACAGGAAGAAAATTAGCAATAAGTTTTTCCCAGCACAATACCATGACTGAAGATTGCTGATAGATTAAAAAGCAAAGAAATTGAAAAAGGGTCATAGAATTGCTTGCTTTCTGCTCCATTTTTGTTACCTAGTAGACTTACGTCAATGGGGACCTCTGACAAGGCTGACAGCCTGAGCTACAGTGGATGAAACCTTTCTTGCTCCAGGTCTTCCATTACACAAAGGGAAGGCCATTTTGAGCATTTTTGTGTAAAGGAGTTTTCAGAGGAGAAAATAAAAAGTAGTAGTAGTAGTAGTAGTAGTAGTAGTAGTAGTAGTAGTAGTAGCAGCAGCAGCAGTAATAAATTAATTTGCCAAACTGCATTTTTATTTGAAAACAAATTATGAGATTAAGCTGACTGCACATATTGGCCCAATGACAAATATAATCCAGCCTCCAATAAAATTGACACATCCCCCTCATACAAGAAGGGAAAACACCATCCCTTTATTCAGATAAATAAGTCTACATTAAACTCAGGTCAGTTATTGCAAGGAGTCAGACTGTTGAAGAAAGAGAGAAAATCCACTTAAGTCTCTTCCATTTTCAAAAGAACTGGACATTATGCAAATGTAGCATGCTTTAAGAATTCTCTCTGTAACACAACCTAATACTTGTAAAAGTATCCTGGGGATTACCTCCTTAATGATTATTAATTTTTTAAAACATATTTAGTTATTGCAATATTTACCATTCTTTTAAAAATATCTGTCCAACAATTGTAAATAGAAGAAATACAAAAGGTTTCAGCTTCTGTGAAATGTCACTTAATGTGAAACAATGTAAATAAAGCAAATGCAAGTCAGTTCTGTAGAGATTTTCTGACAAGCTACCTATGTACTTCAAAGGGTCCTGGAGAAATTAATGACCTTCATGTAATCCAAGACAGAATTATAAACACACTGAAGTGGAACACCTGAATTCTCCTGAATCTGCTTAATAAAGGAATGTTTCTAGATATTAAAAACATTTCTAAAGTGTTCCTCTGCTTTTGACTAAAAGGCATATAAATTATTTTATCTTGATTGTGATATTTAACTAAATGAAACATAATGCATTCCCATCTTGTAAAGGAAATTATATATAAAATCAACAAATTTATAATCTTATACATTTTATAAGACTGAAAAACAGTACTAACACTTTTTCCCTCTCTATTTTTATGTGTTTTCTTTCTGTAGGTGAGCAAACTAGGAGGTTACATTCACAGACTGTAGTTTTATGCACATTATCCCTCATTCCTTCTATGTGTTAGTCACAATCTAAGCATTAATCAAAATGATAGAAAACAGTGCAAATGAGATGGCATAATAATATAGCCTCAAATTAACACATTTTCTTTAACATTCGCTTGCACAGAAAACCTTTCCAACTGTCAGATGATCCATTAGGTTGTTTAATGAGTTCTAGGGTACCTCCAAGCTGCATATATTACTAGACTATAGTACTATAAGCATATTAAAAGACAACGTACTTGCTAATTCGGGTTGGTAGTTCTTTGGCCAATTACAGTTGGTTAGCAGACCCCTGCAGTGACAGCATTTTTCGTTCAGGACCTTGTGTGACTTTCACGTTAATCCCCATTGCCTTGACACAAGGCTGGTAGAGTGAGTCATTGACAGCTCTGGGGAATTCCAAGGGAACAATTAGCAGTTCCTTCATGACTCAGCAGATATACTCTTTACTTACTTCAGAGCAAAGCATTAACGATCACGGCGTATGCCTACAAAAATGGAAAGTGGCCCTGTGAGAGCCAAGGCAAGAATTCAAGAATCCAGAAAAGAGATTAAAAAGACAGAGATGCCAAATTGGACAAGACAGAGGAAAGTCTTGGAGTGCACAGCTGGTGAAGTCTGGCCAGGTCCCTCTCCAACTGGATAACTCAGCCAGGAATCTCAGCTGTTTGGAAGAGATAGTAGAGCCTCCAGGCTCTTGGGACTGTCACAGGCTGAAGCATTAGGAATATTGGATTGTTTGAAAAGACTGATTTTCTTAAATCAATGCCAAAGAGATTGTTTCTACTCAAGCACTCAGGAGCTATGACTTTTGATCCTGCATTCCCAAATTAGAGGAACTGACATATCTTTACTGTAACTTTTTAATTAAAATATCTGTCTAGCAATCTATCTGAATCTTTATAAGTATCAAATTTGAATATGCTTCATTTGCATCAGGGTTGGGTGTGACTTTAGTCTATGATCCTTTTAAAATAATCTGTTGAACATTTGCTTGTTTTAAGAGCCAGAGAATATGTGGTCTGTAAATGCATTATCTGATTTGGCATAAAATTGGCACAAACCTTTGAAACAGGCACTCATAAAACCACAATACGATACCTAGAAGAGTAAAAAGGTAAAAATTAAGAAGCACAGATATACAAACCAGAATGAGTTATATAGCAAAGTTTATACTACACCAAGAAAGCACAAACTTATTACCCAAGGCAATAGAAAGCTGATTGATGATATCAAGATGACAAATGAATTCTCATTTTGAATTCCGCCTGCTAAGTAATTAGTAATGTCATCAATATCATTACTAGCTCTTCATTCAACTTCACCAGCAAGCTGTTCCCATTGCTTATTTTTCAGCTTTTCCTTTCTGTGCTTCAGTCAGAGGATGGACCTACATTGGGGACTGTTTCTAGCAACTACCCAAGGGAGCAACAAAAAATTAGTTGTCAGGCACAAGTAGTCTATTGAAAGCTGAATTACTTTTTTATAGCAACCACATCACATTATTTTAAGCTGGTCACTAACCTAAGAGTTAGTGTCTAGGACATCTTTTTTTCTGAATTATATTTAGAATCTGATATAACATGAAAGAGAAATAAAATTAATGACAAATACTTAGTGATTATAACTGAAGAAGCAACTGTGGGACAAAAGGTTATAAAAGATATCTGCTCACCTTATTTTCTCTTGCTTCTGTGACAGAAAGCAGCGTTGCCAGGGAAGGTGAACAAAATATTACCAATGCATATTTTCCCCAAGTTTCCAGTGATATTTTCCTTTAAAAAACAAACAAACAAAAAACAAAATAACAAAGCTTATCTTTCAAAAAAAAAAAAAAAAAACCAAAAAACATAAGGGAATGAATCTTAATGAATGCTGAATGAAATATTTAAAACAGTCACAACTGCATGTTTGAGGCCAAGCTATAGTCAGAGCATCATTATAATGCATTAGAAAAGGTCATAGGATTGCCACTATTTCTCCTTTCTCATTTTCTCTGCAACCTTCTCTGTATTTTAACAGAATGTGATTAAGTTATAGACACTCTTCAGGGTTTTTTTTTATGTAACTTAACCATTGTATATATTTCATTACATTAGGACCTATCAGAGTTTATTTTAGTTTTACAAGCACACTTCTCTACCTTTTTATCTATTTGCTGCCATATTTTAGGAGCTCTGAAATAAAACTTGCCAGGGATGTTTAATTTTTAACAATATGTTTTGGTACATGTAACAGTTTTTGCTCATTATAACTGGATTTAAGTCTCATAGTTTAAATAAGTATATAACTACACAGTTCATTTACAGATTTTGTTATTCAGAAAGAACTGTAGCAAATGAGTAAGCAAGGATGAGTAAGGATGAAGGAAATAGGTTTCTACTTAATGTGGGAGTCCATTTGAACAAAAAGTCAGATGACTTTAAACAAATGTAATTTTATTCCAAAACATAGAAAAGATGTTTCAGTCAATGTCACCTTCGACGTTGGAATCCTTCTCTGGTCTTCTGTTTGTGCTCCAGCTTTTAATCATATTTTGCATTGCTTAACAGAAAAGAAAGAAGAAAAGATGTTCAATTTTGTCCAAAGATGATCTATAAATAATTCCCCATTTCCAAGTTACTTTGTTTTGGACTGTCTGGTTCACCTGATCTTCCAGTACAATAGAAAAATATTCCAGTTTTGACAATAAATCATTGATCTACTTTTGTCCAAAGCAAGGTTTCCTAAAATTGTCTTCCTGATAAATTCTCAGAATAAACCAGTGGCAAAATGGGGTTGGGTTCATGACAGATGATCAGTAAGCCATAGGTCCATCTGAAGTTTTGCACTAAAACCTGTCACTAACTTTATCACCAGAGAAGATAGGAATATGGTGACATTGCGTCAGTTGCCTAAAGAGAAACTTCTGTGCCATGCTCACATCCCTGCCCATCTGCCCTGGCCTCCAACTGCCTCTGTGGAAGGACTGTACTGCCATGCAGTCCTGCTTCCTGCCTTCCAAATCTCTTGTGATTGTAGTGGACACCCTCAGGAATCAGATACCTAGGTTAGGCAACAGAATTGAGCCGTCAATGTGTTCCTACATTATCAGCTGTTGAGATTAACTTAAAAAAAAAAAAAAAAAAAGGAAAGGAAAGGGAAAAAAAAAAAAAGAAAATAATTCCATTAGGTCTATGGCAATGGGTTTATCTCCCCTAACTGGCTTAACTGCCCTTTTAATGCCTCTTAATCCATCAATACCTTGAACTCTTTTGCAGACTTTTATTGTCTGATACACTGAGGCAGGGAAAAAAGAGAAGAAAAAAGTTTCTCATTTTTTTGCCACTGTATTTCCTTTAATATTATTAATTATTTTTTTCTAAATACATTTAATTGTTATCTTCAGTAGGAGCAGATTTGTTACTTCTGCTAAACATATTTTTGTATTGAAATACCTCATTGAAATTTAACATTTGGTCTCACTAGGTTATTCGTTGCCTGTTCGTAAGAATACAGGATATTCTGATATATAGGGGGTTTTATTGTTTTGTTTTGTTTTTTGAATAGGATCCATTTTCCTTTTTTTTTTGACACTTTAATTTGATGTGCACTTTAAAAAGCAAATAAAACAACCATCTGAATTTAAATCCCAGTTAGAGGAAAGTGAAGTGAGATGATGATGCTCATAATTAATACACTGATTTTGTTTAATTATCATAAGCAACAAAACCGCTTTATTGCCAGAAAACTGTATATGATTTTGTGTTTGGTTTGCCTTGAAGAATTTTTTCTATCAATTTACAAGTTCAGTAACCTGCAAAATGAACTAAGTAACAGTAAGTTTTAATACAGTTATAGAAATATTCCACAATAATAGCATTTTTTTTAAGCTTCATTGTACCCTATAACTCACCAGCTTCTTAAACGAATGATATCGACAGGAAACATAGATGAAACATAAATTCAAATTAAATTTCAGTCTGCTTTACTGTAGTTAGTGAATGACATGAGAAACTGACCTAAACTAATTTTTCAAGACTCATTAAAAATATATTTCAATAGCAGCATTAGCCTTCACTGTTGCTTATAAAAGATTCTATGTAATACACTGTCACCTAGGAGTCATGGTAGCATCTTCTAGCAAAATGTTAGTGATTTTTATGAATTCATTCAGACCATTGTATTCTTGTAATAACGGTCCTTCCTTGATGTGAAGTTTCTTTCCTTTGTTCCAAGTTTCTCTATTCATTATGCAGTGACTCATATTTGGAGTCGTTTCTACTTTTGCGTGACTGTTTTGGCAGTCCTGAGTTACATAATTTTCAAGGATTGAATTCACTTTTCCCTAAATTTTTTGAATATGAGGAATTCTTTGAAGAATACTTGATTCTTGGTGAAGTAAGAAAGGGGGTCAGCAAAACCACTACCATGGACTTCCAGATGGCAGACTTTGGCCTGTTCAGGGCACTGGTTGGGAGAGTCCCTTGGGAGGAAGTCCTGAAGGGCAAAGGAGTCCAGGAAGGTTGGGCATTCTTAAAGTAGGAAGTCTTAAAGACACAGGAGCAGGCTGTCCCCATGTGCTGTAAGACGAACGGATGGGGAAGACGACCAGCCTGGCTGAACGGGGAGCTTTTGCTGGCACTCAGAAAAAAAAGGAGAGTCTACCACTTTTGGAGGAAGGGGCAAACATCTCAAGAAGAGTACAGAGAGCTCGTTAGGTCTTGCAGAGAGAAAATTAGAAAGGCAAAAGACCAGCTGGAACTCAACCTGGCAACTGTTGTAAGGGATAGCAAAAGATGTTTTTACAAATACATTAAGAACAAAAAGAGAACCAAAGAGAATCTCCATACTCTGCTGGATGCGGAGGGGAAGATTGCCACCGAGGATGAGGAGAAGGCTGAGGTACTTAATGTCTTCTTTACCTCAGTCTTTAACCATCAGACCAGTTATCCCTGGCTTATTAAGTCCCCTGAGCTGGAAGGCAGGGACAGATAGCAGAACAAATCCCCCATAATTCAGGAGGAAGCAGTTTACGACCTGCTGTACCACCTGGACACTCACAGGTCTACGGAGCCAGGTGGGACCTACCTGAGAGTACTGAGGGAGTTGGCGGAGGAGCTTGCCAAGCCACTCTCCATCATTTATCAGCAGTCCTGGTTAACAGGGGAGGTCCCAGACAACTAGAGACTTGCCAATGTGACACCCATCTACAAGAAGGTCTGGAAGGAGGATTTGGGGAACTACATGCCTGTTACCCTAATGTCAGTACTGGGGAAGATTATGGAGTGTTTCATCTTGAGTGCGCTCACCAGGCATGTGCTAGACAACCAGGGGATGAGGCCCAACCAGCATGGCTTCATGAGAGGCGGGTCCTGCCTCACCAACCTGATCTTCTTCTCTGACCAGGTGACCCACTTAGTGAATGAAGGCAAGGCTGTGGATGTTGTCTACCTTGACTTTAGTAAAGCCTTTGATACCGTCTCCCACAGCATCCTCCTAGAGAAGCTGGAGGCTCATGGCTTAGACAGGTGTACTCTTCGCTGGGTAAAAAACTGGCTGGATGGCCAAGCCCAGAAAGTTGTGGTGAACAGGGCTAAATGCAGTTGGTGGCCAGTCACGAGCGGTGTTCCCCAGGGTTCAGTTTTGGGGCTGGTCTTGTTTAATATCTTTATCAATGGTCTGGGTGAGGGGACTGAGTGCACCCTCAGTAAGTTTGCAGATGACAGCAAGTTGGATGGCAGTGTTGATCTGCTCGAGGGTAGGAAGGCTCTGCAGAGGGATCTGGACAGGCTGGATCAATGGGTTGAGGTCAATTGTATGAGGTTTGACAAGGCCAAGTGCTGAGTCCTGCACTTGGGTCACAACAACCCCATGCAATGACACAGACTTTGGGAAGAGTGGCTGGAAAGCTGCCTGGTGGAGAAGGACCTGGGGGTGCTGGCTGACAGACAGCTGAACATGAGCGAGCAGTGTGCCCATGTGGCCAAGAAAGCCAACAGCATCCTGGCTTGTATCAGGAGTAGTGTGGCCAGCAGGAGTAGCAAAGTGATTGTGCCCCTTTACTCGGCACTGGTGAGGCTGCATCTCGAATACTGTGTTCAGTTTTGGGCCCCTCAGTGCAAGAAGGACATTGAGTTGCTGGAGTATTTCCAGAGAAGCGCTACAAAGCTGCTGAAGGCTCTTTAGCATAACAAGTCTTTTGAGGAGCAGCTGAGGGAACTGGGGTTGTTTAGTCTGGAGAAGAAGAGGCTGAGGGGAGACCTTATTGCTCTCTACAACTACCTGAAAGGAAGTTGTAGCGAGGTGGGTGTTGGTCTCTTCTCCCAAAAGACTAGTGATAGGACAAGAGGAAATGGCCTCAAGCTGCATCAGGGGAAGTTTAGATTGGATATTAAGAAAAATTTCTTCACTGAAAGTTTTGTTAAGCATTGGAATAGGCTGCCCAGAGAGATGGTGGACTCACCATCCCTGGAGGTGTTAAAAAATGTGTAGATGTTGCACTTCGGGATATGGTTTAGGAGGCATGGTGCTGTTGGGTTGATGGTTGATCTTGATAATCTTAGAGTTCTTTTCCAACCTTAATGATTCTATGAATCCATGAATGTTTCTTATACACTTACATGACTGAATCCAGCTTTTACTCCTTGTCATTTCTCCGTTGACCTATTTCATCAGGGAACACTTTCAGCTGCTTCTTCAATTCATGCATACATAGATACATAACAAAACTTGTAAGGGTTGTCAAAGTTATCTTTTTGTGTTCTAGTACAGAAAATCTTCAGAAGCCGTTAAATTTCATCTTTGATTTTTTTTCTATTATTCGGTCCATTTTTCAACCTGCTATTAGGTTTCTGAAATGCACAAGTGTATTGGGAAGAGCTTTTCCAGAAAAAATAAAACTTTTTTTTTTTTTTTTTTCTTTTTAGGTATAATACCCTTTATGTGACTTTTTAGCACAGAACTTCTTTGACCTCATTTTCCACTGCAAAAGCCCAGTCCTCACCAGGTTCCTTGTGTCAAATGTTTTCTGTTACCAGATATATCTGTATTTTCCAGTTCCAGGGGAACTGATATGACCAGCCTGTAGATCAAAGGGTAGTATTCTGTTCTTCAGACTAGGGAAAACATTATGAAAAATATTATTTTTTACTTCTTTTACATGTGTAACATGGAAGTTTAAAAATATTTGAACATTATTTACTTTTGCATATTTTTCTTCTCACACACAGAATTTGTTTTTATATTTAAAATATTCTTTCATTCTTCCATTTACATAGCTGATGTCATAATCAAAGATTTGATCGCGTTTGATTATGACATCAGCTATTATATCTTTGTTATATTACTTGTTTTTACCTGTTTATAGTGGAATCTAGAGATGTAACAAGATCAAAGATCACCTGATCCTGGCTTCTAATGGTATGATAGGAAACAGATGCCATTTAAAAAAAATTGCATTCTAGACAGATAAGATACTACATGGCACAAGGAGAAAGGAGAAAAGTTGCAAAGTGAATGGTGTGGTGGGAATTAGAGAGTTCTGTGTTCTTCCCTGCTGTCTTTCAACTGTGGTTGTCATCAGCATGATAAAGCAATGGCAAATATGTAAATTATCTTTTAGAATAACTAAAGAAGCACATCTGTATCCAAAGATGCATCTGCACCTTAACGTACTTGTGAAAGTATTTTGGAGATTCTAGATGAAGAATTGAAAAAGTTGTCTCTGTCTATTTTTAAAATTGTGATGTCAGTTATGTACATTTCTAATGGTATTTTATAGTGGAAATTAATTTGAAATTTTAGAATTTTGCCCTGAATTTATAGGCACCTGAGTATTATTGTTGAAAGAAGACATAAATTAGTTATTTCCTTCCCTGTTTTAGAAGCCTCCCTAAATTATGGTATGAAGGATTGACTGTGGGTTCCTCAGATCCTTGAAAATAATCTTAGGTATGATGTCAATGATTAAAAAAAAAAAAAAACAAACAGCAATTTAGGGGTTAACTGTTTATAGCTAGTCATATTAATCAATTTATATCCTAAAATCAAAGGGAAGCCAGGTTAGAAGAAACAAAGTAGTCAAAACCTTAATTATGACCTATCTCACTCTTTTCTCCTAAATGGCTAATACATCACAAACTGAAAGCATGCAGGTGTTTCAGTCTCATGTTCTGTTGATGCTGCGCTAAAGTTATAATTACCTTTGAGTGATGTTATGAAGGATATTAATTTTTGTTGTGTTTTTCCTTATCTGAAGGAGACAGAAGAGAGTTCATTGTGAAGGGCTGGTGTCTGTCACTTGAGGTATGAAGACATCATGTTACAGTTAAGACTTGAAAGAAAATTTCACGTCTTTATTTGCAAAGGATTATGTTGTGGAAGATGTCATACATCATCAATTTTATTTCCTTTTATAGGAAATACTCATTCATGAAATTACTATTAATATATTACACAAATTATAATAGCACCCAAAGAGGGCTCATGCTGATAAGTACTGTACAAACACATAATAAGTGGCAATAGAGAATTTACAAACCAACCAGGTACTTATTTACAGGAACAATGTGGTGGTTATGGTTCAGAAAATATAAATACTTAAGGGACAGGTCAATTATTGCAAGTATGTAAGTAGAATTATCAAAGAGGATCCACAAAAGCACTACAGATTTTTTTAAGTTCATAAGTGCAGGAAAGGAAACCACAAAACCTGTACTTTTTTCTTAGGCATCCTGGTGACTTTTAATGTTCTATATTTTTATCTAAAGGACCATTTATATTCCAGAACAATGCAGGAATACTGGAACTGTCTAGAGCTGTGAATATCACTTTATATTCCAGTTCTCAATCTTTAAAATGTGTGTCTATATTCTAAACATTTACTGGGAAACATCATAACACCTCTACATTATTTTGACCAAATTGTTCGGATTGTTCAGATTTTCAATAGCATTTTTTCTTTTTATCACCTAAGCTCTTCTGAAAAATTCATATTAATAGGATTTTTAATTCTTTAGAATTCACCTAACCCTTTTGAGTGGTCAAGAGCACAGCACTACTTATTCAGCAAAGAATTTGTTACTCACTGTACTGTCTTATATTAAGGCATGTATGGCAGCAGATGTCTTTTAAAGACATATTTTTTAAAGCTACGTCTACATTCTCCAGGGTTTTTTGCATATGTATACACTAAGGCACAGAAGAACAAAAGTGAAGTGACTGATAGTTTCATATATGGCAAACAATAGATTATTTTGATTACCAAGCAGGTTGAGTATTTCAAACTTTTCAAATGAAAACTTTGGAGTCAGCAAGCATCATTCAACATAAAGGAAATGGTGTTATTTACATATACAGCTGGAGATGAAAAGCGAAGGCAGGAGATGTTTACTGGCAAAGCATAAAGACCAAGAATATAGTCAGCCATCTCAGGATTGTGTATATATCTTCTTTTGGTGGACAGAAAGAAATTTCCTATGTGAATTCTG
>WEKW01011835.1:0-13061 GCA_013389905.1 Sula dactylatra | reverse complement strand
CTGCATACTTCTATAGCACAACCCTTACACAAAGGCAACTTCAATTATACTGCAGACACGGTATTGTAAAAGCTGATAGTAATTAGCTGACCAGTTAAAAAAATTCACCATTTGTTGTTTAGTTGCACTACTTGTAGCTACTTATAACTGAACTGAAACCTCAACTTTATTGTGTTGCTTTAATTAGCATAATGGAATTTGGATTAAAACTGTTAAGAACTATATAAAGAGTTGAGGCAGTAATGGAAAGACAATCTTAAAAAACTGTCTGTAGTGTGACTTTCTTTACTACAGTGCTGCTCTTGTAGTATCATTAAAAACGAAACAGTTACTGTTAGATTTATTGCTATTACAATACTGTGATCGGATTGAGGTTGTACTTCCATAGTACACTACCGTCTGGACTGATCCTTGTACTACAGCATCCCACAGTCTCACTTCTGCCAAACAAGTATTTCTGGGACATGTAAACTGCACGTGCAGGATCACCTAGGCTAAAATTAGATTTCCTTAAGTCGTCTTCCAGTGTTCACTGCTTTTTTTTCCTGGTGTACTAAACTAATTCACAGCAAAGAACTACAATGTGCTGTGCTAGCACAAGGATGACATCAATATACTGCTGCATGAAATCGGGAGACTGACAATTCCTTAAACTCCTTTACTGCCACAAGCCAATACTGTGGATATCTACCCTGATTTGTTAATAGTATCAAAAAGTATCTGGAGAAGCTGAAAGCACTTCAGAATCATAAGCAGTGTCAGATGATAACACTAACTTTGTAACCAAGTACTCCACAGTAGATGTTTCTCTCCTTGAAAGATACACGTGTACTAGTTTCCAATCATAGAAGCCAAAAGTACATTCCACTGCTTCTTCCATACTTGAGAAGAAATGCATGTAGCCTGAAAGCTGCTCCAGTTCGAATGCAAGGGGGAAAAAGAAGGGAGAAATGAGCATCCAATTCTCTAAGTTTCAGTAATAATTTCCAAGTATGGAGAACACAAGGAGGACAGTTATTCTTTCAGGCTTTCTGCATTACTGCTTGCAAACCTAACTCACTTTAGCTCAATTTTGTCCAACTTTTATCTGCAATTTCATAGACTTTCAGACAAAGACATGCTTAAGTTGCTTAAATTTTATTCTAATTTTAATTGCTAAGTTTGTCAGCTGTGAAAAAACTTCTAAGTTTCTTGAAGTTATTTTAAATTTTTTTTTCATCTTTTGATTCTGTTTATTGCTTTTAGGCCAACATATTTTGCAGAAAATCATGCTTTTTGTATTTCATTGCTCCTCCTAAAAATTCTCTTAATAAACTGATGTAACACTTCCCCTGAAACCAGAATAATGTCAACCTTTCCTCAAATAATGTACAAACGGCAAGTTATTGTCCCATTACAACATGCCTTTATACCTTAGCACACACCCTATCCAAGAAGTTTGTACTGATGTCAGCAGTAACACATGGGCTGAACTTTTAAACTGGCACTTCCTTTTTTTTTTTCTCCAGTAGAGCTGGAACTATACCTGTTTTAAATAAGATCATTCTGTGGTCTCCATATGCATTCTGAATCAAGTCATAAAAAAGCCTGTATAGTGCATGTGGAGTTTTTTTATTATTAGTTTTGCTGATAAAACATTTTTGTCATCCTCTTGTTAAAAACAAAAATGCAGGATGTTTCTGGACCTGAAGCCATTAAAATATTCCTTGATCACATGCATGCAACCACCTGCTCCCATCTTATCAGCTCTTCCCCCACTCCTGGTAGCAAACATCTGAGTAGTCAGAAGGGACTACTCTCCCATTTCCCCAGTAAGTATACACCTGGGGGTAAGAAGGGTAGGAAGAAGGGACTGTGTTTGGCTGATGAAGGAGAAGTGTTCACAGACAGGCTGGAGCATTATACTCACCTGGGGGATGAAGGGCTGGGTTGTTCCTGTCTTGGAGAAGATACCTACCTTACCTGGCTGTAGGTGGTGAAGATGCTTGTGGCAAGAAAGCGCCTGGGGCAGTCAGTGCCCCTTCTCTGTGGGCAGGACTGTGCCTGCTCCTGCCTCTTGCTTAGTGTGAGGGATACTTACCCATCGGGGATAGTGTTCTTCTTTACCATGCTGAAAGCAGGAGCAGGCAGAGCAGGAGACAACGGTGAAAGTGGGCACTGCAGCAAAGGAGAGAGAACCGCGCAGTTAACACGGTGCTAGTCTCTTTCTCCATCAGTGGGCCTTTTCACAGGGCTGACTCTCGAGTAAAATAAACCAAGCAGTCAGCTGGGGCTTGAAGCCATCCTGAACAAGTTCTGCAGCTTGCAAGCTAGCCTATTTTCACCACTGCTACAGTGTGACAAGAGGGAAAGGCAACAACTCACCTCTCCTCTCCAGGAGATCAAAAGAAACAGAGAGGAGAGGCAGCAGGTTTCTCTCTAACTCTAGCAGCAGCGCTGCAGGGATGAAGATCTTCCTGGCAGTCCCTTTGGTCCCTCTCCTGCGGCTTGGAGCACTCTGTCCTGCCCTTGTGCTCCCTCAGCTAGAACTCTTGTCTCAACGAGAAGAAACTCCAGGCAGCTGCAAGAGGCGAGGCCGGCACCTCAGCAAGGGAAGGACCGTCACCTGCCCCACTCTAACCCAGATGGGTCCGATCCCGCTAGGTGCTGGGCACCGTCAGCGCCTGCCCACCTCAGCGGGACCGGGGCAGGGAGGAGAGGGGCGAGGGGAGCTCCCCGCCTCCGTGGAGGGCCCATGTCTGCCGCTCCGGGGGAGACGCTTGAGGCTGGCGTGAGGCTCCAACCGCATGTCCCCGGGAAGGCACGGAGCCCCGGGCGGGACCGCCTCCGAGGCCGGCTCGGGACGCTCTCTCAGCGGCTGAGCTCGGGGGAGGAAAAAAAAAAGACCGGGGCGGGGTGGGGGGGGTCGCGGCCTGACTGCGGGGGGCCGGGCTGTCGGCTGCGGGGTAGGCTGTANGCGGCGACCGGGAAAGTGGGGGCGGATTGCGCCTGCTCCCCTGCAGCCGGGCCGCCAAGAACGCATGCGCGGCGGCAGCCGAAGCGCGCTGCAGGCCGTCGGCCAATGAGGGGTGAGCCCCGCGCATGCGCGACAGGCCCGCGGGTGAGGGGGGCGGGCCTCGAGGCGCATGCGCGCGCAGACGAGCACAGGCCGGTGCTGGGGCGCGTGCGCGGCGGCCACTGGCGCGAAGCTCGCTGGGGCGCGGTGTCGGGCGGGAGGTGAACCGGTGCTTGCGGGGTGCGGGACCCTGAGGGGCGGCGGCAGCAGCAGTAGCTGGTGGGGTCACCCGGCTTCCTCCGGGCTCCCGGTTGGGTGGGTATGCTTTTTCTGGGAGGGGAGTTTTGTGTAGGATGTAGCCCCGGGGTGCGGGCTCGGCCGAGCCGCTGAGGGAGCTGTTGCCGAGAGCTCGGCGGAGCTGTGGAGCTTTGAAGAGTCTGTGAGGGAGAAACGCGCGGAGCGGGAGGGTCGGGAGGGATGTACTGGCCTCGTCTTACATCGAGAGATGCGCTACATCCCCGCCCACACCTTTCTTCTGGGAAGAGAAGCCGGCTCCTGCACTCGGGGTCACTCTCGACTCTTTCTCACTGTGTTTTCTTTGCTTTTTGTTGACTTGGTCTGTTTGTAGATTGCTGTCCTGTGCCGTGCCAGCTGTCTCTGGCTTGTAGCAGTATCCTGTCCACGTCTTGCTGTTCAGAAGGTGGATAGAGAGGGCATGCTCTTCTTTCTTTAGAATGGAAGGCAGGCGGGGGGTGAAAGAGAGGTAATTGATGAGCCGGTGCTGGATCACTTATTTTACTTTAGCTTTAATCTTCGTTTTCAGGCTGGCATTTAAGTCGTTTCTGAAACTCCTCCAAGTGTTTGTCGTTTAAAAAACCGTAAGTAGCTGATAACTTACAGTGCATTAATGTACAAATGCTGTGAAATGATAACAGCATTCTTGCACTTCCCATTCACTTCTTTATATGAAGTGTTAAATTTCAGCATAGAAGTTCTTTACCACATAATTGATAAGCCTGCTTATTAATTACAGAGCTGCAGTTTAGTCTGAAATTATTGTGTTGGTATTAGAGAAACAGGTCAACTTTATTTCTATTTGTCAAGACAGTAAGCCAAACGTTTCTAAGACTAGAGTATTACAGATTTTAGCAGTTGAGGGAGGCTTCTTTTTTAACTTAATGTACTGGAGAAAAAAACCCCCAACTATAACTCCTGAATATACATTAGCATCTTATTGCTTCTTTCACTCCTTTTGCACCCCTTAAAGCAATGTTTTTATAACCTTTTGTTTACTCTGTTGAATTGAATGTACTCTGAAGCAGTGCTTCTTTTTTCAGTATACTGGAAACTTCTTTGTTAAAACTTCTTCGTTTTTTAATGCAGACACTTCAAACAAATGGATCTTGATTAGAAACAAATTTAAAAATTATCAGATGAAAAAATTAATGAAATTATTTTTAGAAAGCCAGATTTAATATTTTTGTTCACACTACTGCAAAGTAAGAACTAGAAAAACATATAACAAATATGTGAGTTCCATAAGTGTTCTGTTTTGGCAGAAATTTTCACTTTCTGCCTTTTTTCCACATCTATGTAAAAGATGTTTCGCAACTGATTTCAGTAAATCAATGGAATGAGAGCAGAAAGTCTGGACTTAATGCTTTAGAGCTGAGAGTTCAGGTTAGAAAGAGGGTAGTCACCTTTTTGATACACATAAGAATAGAAACAGCTTGATGTTCTTTAAAACAAAAAGCAACACCTGGGACATTGTGATGTAGTTCCACGTAGAAACGCCAGTCTTAACCGAATCTATTTGATGTGTGCAGGAAAACAATTCCTCGGTACCTGATCGTGCCTTCAGTGAGGCATTATTAGCTTAACCAAATAACTATGCATACAGTAAGTTTTCTGTGAGAGTGGTCATGTTCATTCTCTTTGAAGTGCTGTCTGAACATGCTTGTGCAGTTTATTCTGAGAAAGTGGGGACAGCTGTTCTGCTGTATTTTATCACTTGGCCTTCTGCACTACCGTTTCCTAATATCGTAGCAGTCAGCTCTCGAGCACCCTGAAGTGTTTGGTATAGAGTGGCGTGGGCCACAGGGTGTCCCCTCTGCTTTTAGAGAAATGTGTGATGTAGGAAAATGGAGTGAACTGCTTTTGGGAAGATGTTTGTGTTGTAACTGCACTGCAGAAAAGAAGTGAACGGAAGGGGTTATTGAATTTGTATCTGCTGAGAGTAAAATAGTGTTTTTCAGAAAATTAAACTGGTATTGTATCTTTTAATTAGTTGGATAGTTGTTTGTGCAAAGCATTTGTTTCTTGGACATAAGTGATGATTTGCGTGCTTACCACAGCACAATTGTGGATAAGTTTATTGTGAAATCTAATCAATAGGAGTATACAAGAGGTTTTCTTCATAAGTTTTTTTGTTTATATTTTTGAGTAAAAAACTTATTTACAGACTAAGAATAGTAAAATGCAGACTATATCTTAGGTTTTCTTCAGTTCTGTGAATGACTTGTGAAAGCTGCTCATATTTGAGCCATCAAGTATAACATAGCCATCTGTTTCATAGCAGTAGTTTCAAGAGTTTATGCAAGGATAGGGCTATGGTATTTTTCTCACTTCCAGAAATGGACAAAAAAAATTCCTGTGCCTTCAAGAAAGAAAACGTAAAACCTTTAGTCCTAAAATATTTTAGTCTGAGGGAAAGCCAGAGACCACAGTGTAACTTGCAATTGTTTAGAAGAATCTTGTGGAATCATAAGGTGCTCTTGTTAAGAGAGGGCAATAAATTCTTGAAACTCTCATAACGCCTCATCTTTGAAGAATAATTGAGTTTTACTTTCTTACACTTAGGTTCAGGAGGAATACTTTATATTTAATACTTGAAATGATAACTTATATCAGTTGTTAAGTGTCCTCTTTATTTTGCTGGAAAACATGCTCATCAGTAAGGTCCTTCTAACCAAGGTGTGACATAGTGAATGCGATCACTTCACTGCCTAGCAAGTTGCAAAGCCAACATCAGAGGAAGAAGTTTCAGAACCTATAGCAAGATTTAAGTGAAATAATCTTCACAGCCCTAGAGGAAGAAGGCTGATATATTTGGTCTGGTATGTAATTTTTAACAAAGAATGTGCATATTTTCTGCTTTCTGTCTCTTCTGACTATTTTGCATAGGATACTTCCAGAGGTTGCCACATCAAGTTAGACTACAGCAAGCAAACAGGTGATTAGCAGTCATTCAGCCAGGTAGCGCAAACAAGGAAAAGCAGATGGTAATCAGAACTCCTCAGCTCCACAGTTTAAGTAGGCTGTCAAGACACTGATTTCAGGGACTTCTGAGCTGTTACCTTGTGTGTTACAACGATTTATTATCAACTTTATTGTAGTCTTCTACTAGTGATGTACATTCTATAAACAGAAAGCATATAATCCATCTCTACAACACTGTTTTTAATTAGCCAGAAAGAGTAAAGAATCTTGGAGTGAGGGGGGGGATCTTTAAGCACAGATTTAAACAAAAAAAATTGCTTTGTTAATGTTACATTTTAATGTAGTATAATCGAATGTCACTCTGTTAAAAGGCAAAAATACTTCATTGTAATTTCTCAGGTAGTTAAGGTGCTATGATTCCTGTATGTAGTTTTGGAATGCCTTATGTGTCAGTATGACTGACCGCAGTAAGGTAAACAGTACAAATAATCAGTGATGCCGTTCTTTAGTAGTTGCGCAGTTTTAACGCATCTGGAGGTGAAAAAACATTATCTATTAGTGCTCTTATAATTTAAAATCGGCTTTAAGTGTAATTTACTAAAACAATTCATAACATTGCTATTTTCTTAACAAAGTGTATTTATTACTGTTAGCAGAACTGTCCTCTAAGGAACTGAAATTTTAAAAATTGTATTTTGTAAGAAAATACTTTTGGACCCTTTTAAAATAACTTTTTCTTCAAAGTGAAGGTCATTGGATTCTTGTTTTAAACCAGCTTTCTTGTTAATACTAAGTTTTCTGTTTCTTTGAATCTGATCCATATTTGGATTACAGTAATATAATTTTTTTGTTTGGAAATTTGTAAAATGGCATTATTTTAGACAGCAACAAGAATATTTTTAGTCTGAACTTTGAACAGCTTTGACTTCTGTCTGAACCTGGAGAAATGGTTGCTAAGTTCTGTTGTGTTGAATTATTTTTTAGGTTTGTTTCATAGATGTCTGCAGTGAGAGTGGGGGAAAAAGTATGTTATTTTTCAGCATGAGTCCCTTTATATCTCAGGTTCCTCAACTGAATTGATTTACATCTATATTAAGTTATAATACAAGCAACCATCCTGCTCTATTTGTATCTCTCTGGAGATGGAGAATCATCTTCCTCTTATTTAGTCTCTAACATATATTACTTATCATTTGTATTCAGTTTCTTGGCTCTTATTTCTCTTTCTCCACAAGAGTACTCATTGTGGACATAAGTTCTTTCAGTGTGCTTAAGAAGATTGAAATGTGATTTGAGTACTATATAATTTATTACAGTTGTCAGATTCCTCTATAAGAAACTTGTCCAGCCTAATACTTATTTTGCAGCTTTTCACTGTATTGTTTCTTGTTTTTTGTCTGTCAAGTGTTAAAATATGGACCCCTATGTTGTGTTAGTATTGCCTAGGTCAGTACTATATAGATGTGCAATTTCTCTGTGCTCTTACGTTGTTACTGTTTCTACAACCAAAGAGTATACCTTTGCTTTACATTTAAATGGAATTTTATTTGCAGTTTGATTTTTTTTTTTGCTAACTTTTAGTTAATTTTTTAGTGACTGCTTCTTTTCAGGATACCTTTTGTAGGTGTGATGTACATTTCTTGCATAGTGCAGCTTTGTTTTTAAAAAGTATCTTGTATGAGTGTACGTGGCTTGAAGAATATGCATTGCTTTAGTTCTGTCAGAATTTACTGTTCTTTCATCAGTTTTGTTCTGTCACCTGTACGGTTTTCTTTTTGTGTTTTTATATTTTCTTTATTTGATTGAAAAAAAAAAAAGTAAAAGGTGTTGGTCTGTGCAGTAAGCCTTTTCATCGGTAGGTCACAAGGGACTCTACGTTCAAGTCAAGTTCTCATTATCACTCAACCTTATTTAGATGCACTTTTCTGGTAGTAGCACTGAATGTACTTTGAAATTATGACATATTCCCAAAGCTTGTGCTTTTCTTCACTGTCATTTGAGTGCAGTGTCAGATACAATAGCAGCATGGATTAAATAGAGTATCTCCTTCACAGCTAGCGTTAAAGCCAAATTTTTTTCTAACTACATGTTTCAAAATAGACCATCTCCTTAGTCAAGGATGTGCAAGTAATGCAGATTTAAAAGAACAGCTAATCATCTTCCTTGCTTAAGTCAATTTATTTTTGTTTTTAGTGTCCTCGAAGCTTCACTGAGTGGTGCTGCTTGGTTTGCTTACTTATTCCCATGTACTCCTGCACTCTACTCTGAGTTCTCATCAGTGGATGACAGCCAGAATGGTTGTCCGTACTAAAGCATGTTCTGAAAATTTAAACCATGATTTACAGTGAAACAGCTGTNTCATGGAACATATGTACATTAAATATTTTAAACAAATATTTTGAATTTGTTGTTCTTGGCTCGGTTGTATCTTATTTCCTCAGAGGCTGTCTTCACTCTTGTCCGAGACTAAGTGCTTTTGTACATCAGTTTTCAGATGCCTCATTTATGAAACTTAGAAATATACTTTCCATATACTGTTTCTGATGCTTTTCACATTGGATTGTTCCTTGTCACTTTCAATACAAATTAATAATTCATACCTGTTCATTTTATTTTGCATATTTCTTTTAGTATAACTGTACTTTTTTGATATCCTGTATAGTTACTAAACATCAGATGGGCACTTTACATTTTTTTTTTAATTGAATCATTCTTTGAAGTTGTGGAGTCTCTATTCTTTTTAATCAAAGGAGTCTTTGGAATGTAAATGAAAATGGGAAAGTATAAAATACAAAATTCTGTTAATAGCAATGCTGGTATAAATCTGTAACAGCTCTTGTTCTGTCTCTGAATGTACTCTGAAGTAGTGTGGATTTGCATTAGTGTAGCTGACGAGAGCAGAGCCCCTTTTGAAAAGGGAAGACTTGTATCCAGTGATTTGGCTTGGATTTTTTTGAAGAAATATTTGTGCATTTTTGAGGTATGTTTGTATGCGGTTTGATTATGTTAAATTGAAAGAAGATCAACTACTCACAGCTGAGCTGTGCTGTAACCCAAATGTCTTCAAAAGGTAGCTTTGACATTTGGAAAAAAAATTTAAAACCAGCCCTCTGAACAATAGCCGTGTTCTATTTTTAATGGTGCGGTGTGATACTACCTGATATTCCTGATTAATGGTAAATACTGTTTTCAATGTTATACGTTCTTTACAGCAGTTTACTGGTTATTAATCTCTCCCTTCCTTTCTTGTATTTTGAACCAAGAAGCCTGCACTGTAGTCTGATTTTTTTTAAGAATATAATCATAAATCAGAAACAATGCAGATCAAAGAAAGTAATTATTTTTATTTTCGTTGTATAAAGTCCTAGTCTCACTTTGGAAACGCCCTAACCCACCCTCTCCTGAGAAATAGGCTTTGCAATGTGCCCTGAAACCCAGGTTTGAGCTGGAACCACCAGAGGGAGCAAATTGCATGGTCGGAACTATTCATTAAAAATGTCTTCAGTTGTCAAGGATTGTCGGTTAGGAACTAAGCCATGACTAATTCATACTCCTGATTTTTTGCGTCAGAAAATAATCCATTTGGAAATTAACAAAAATGTTAAATCTCAAATATCAGAAACATTGGGTATTTTAGTTCATTAATATTAATATTCACTAATCAAAATGTGACAGCAGTTGGTCAAACAGTTGACATGTAGGAAAAAATTATGTGGGATTTACATTTTATTTAAAACATTGAAAGCTTTTTCCTGATTTGTTTTTCATAGTTTACTGAAGACATTGAATATGTTGGTAGACGATAAATAGAAGAACTTGTAGATCAGAACCTACAGGAAGGTAGTACAATAAAAATACTTATTTACATATTTCCTGCTATTGTGCAGCAAAACTTAACCAGTCAACTAGAATTCTATTAATTTTTATTTTTACGTGCTTACATTGAATAGTCCCATTGAACTCGGCAATTCCCATGGTTTAAGGTAGAGGTTTCTGAATTTAATTTCCTCATATTCATTCATCTGCAGTAATACTAGCTGCAGATGGTGTACGAGGCCTTATTTCTGAGGAGGGATGCCCCCAAGCCTCTGTAAATACTTTCTCTCCCTTAAATGAGAAACCTATGCTGCTGTCTTTCCCATCCCCAACACCTCAGCCTCAACTTTGTACCTACCTGACCAGTGTCAGCACAGTGGCTGGGGTGGACGGGGTGGGCACAAGGTCTAGTACCATATAGAGAAGGAAGCTGCCGTGAAGCATGATAAACATGATGCTCATAGTCATATGGTTTAGTTTTAGGTAGTCCTGTGAGGAGCAGGGATTTGGACTCAATGATCCTTATCGGTCCTTTCCAATTTGAGATACTCTATGAACAGAAGTGGCCCATGTGGAGATACTTACTCTTTGGGTTAAGTTTGTATCTTCATACAAACAGGATTATGAGCTGCACAGGCATGCCACTTTGAAGTCGTTTGTGTGTCACACATGCAACTGTTTTAGACAGACTAAAAATTACTTCTGTACCCTGTTTCCAGCAGTCTTGAGTACATGTGTACAGAGGCCAGTAACATTTCCTTGGAGAGAATGTAAACCAAGTACTGCTTTAAGGATACATTGATTTTAGTATACATTATCGTTGTTTAAAAAGGGCTAATAATTTGGCATTTCTGAGTGTACTTTTGTGTTTCAAGAATTCTTGAGATATAACATTGACCAGAGGGGACTGGAAAAAACTTGGGGGGGGCAGCGGCTGGGAGGAAGGGAAGTATTCATATATACTACAGATAACTTCAGTGTCAAAGCACAGAACAAAATACTGGTTTAAATTTTAAAAATTGAGATAAATCTCTTTTCTCATCTCAGTTTACCTAGCATGACTTCTGTGAATATAATAGGTTTGAGGATGTGTATTGTTCTGCTTCTTCAGTCTTGCTTCAGTATGAAATTATTTGAAAAGGGTAATCTCAGTATCTGTGGTTGTTCAGGACTAGCTTGTATAAAAAGCAATTGTCTTGTCAAACCTGAATTTCAAAACTATGTTGGAGATATTTAAGATTTATATTGTCCTTGCTAGTTAACAGGCAAACATTATTAGACATTTGAAAGTTGTTAATTGTGAATTTATCATTCAAATCTGATGTAGATTATAGCAGAATATAATTTAGATTATAGAAGAAGGGCAACATACCTTTTTGGCTAGTGCTTGAAACCAACTGATTATCCCTGCAGTTGTCTGTTTTTCCTGAGTCAGAGTGTTTTGTAAGTAGTAGTACAATAATAGAGAATAATTGATGTTATGTGGGACAGGGTGGTTTTTAAGTTATTAAAGAGGACTTCCTGTTTTGTAAAGGAAAGTTTAAGCTTTAAATAGTTCGAATTCATAAATCAAAACCTGGCTGAGGTAATTTTTCTAACACTTTCTGATGTTGCGTTGAATTTTGTGTGAATGTGGTGAGGAGGAGTTGCTCCTTCCTTTATAGTTATTTATCAGACAAGGTCTGCCAAACCAAGTCTCAGCAGGAGGAATAGAGAACATTTTCTACTGCTCTGAGTTCCATGCTGTCATAGTTAGACTTCTGTCTTTCAGCAGTTTAAAACTGATAAAGATGCATTTATGCTACTATCTAGCCTCTACTATGACAGTATTTAAACATACTTTTAGATTTTTTTAAAAACAAATCTATATTCTGTGTGCTCAGATCTCTTACAACTGTCTTAAATGAAAGTCACTTTTCAAGGTGAATGGTCTAACAAAATCTGACCCAATGTATACTAAACTTTAAGAAAAAAGTTAAAACTGCAACTAAAAAAAAAAAAAATGAGGCTTTACTTGGATTGTGTAATGTACCTTAAGTTTGTTTGAGTTCTCTAGGGTCTTCATGTCAGTTACTTCACAGTATTTTTATTCCAGGTTAAAACACTGAGTGCTACAAAAATAGGAGAAAATTTGGAAACAAGCAGAGTAAGCAGAAAAAAAATCTAGATGACTACAAATGGCAAATAAGATAGTATAAACTAGAAAATAATCAAGCTTGCCATATCTAGACTATATTACTTTCAGCTTCAGTTTTTCTGTTAAGACAGTATGTACATTTTCAGTCTGTTTTTTATAAATACTTATGGTATGATTCAAACATACACAGCTATACAACAGGTAATCATGTGAGTTTGCAGAGAAGTGTTCTAGTGTGGAAGCAATCTCTTTCAAGTATGTATTTCAGAAATATACACTCAATAAAGCACAAATCTGTGAAATGCAAATTCATTGTACAGTGTATGTTTATTCAACCAATTATTTGCATGAGCATCTATAGATGCTTATGACCGAGATCAGAAACAATGTCTTTGCCAATGGAATTCTGTGAACTGTTACTACTTGTTCAAATATTTGTAGTTTCAGGTGCATGTGTTTATATTACTTCGAGTACAGATGTATCAATTCTATTAAAAGTAGCTGATGTGTGTCTTGACTAGAATTGTTTCTTTTCTTTGGAACTTTTTTCCCTCAGATGAATTTGAAATTCAGAAAAAGTAGGAAGCTGGGTTCCCATCGTAGCTATTACAGCCAGAGAGTGTGAGCTAGGGAATACTGCAGTGATTGGTGAGAAGGTGAATAGGAACACAAAGCAAAGTTTGTTTTTTAGGACTGTATCCGAAGCTATGCAGAGTGATAAAAGTAAAAAAACAAATGTGAAGATTGTGGAAGACTTGCATGACTAAGCAAGAAAATGGCAGAGGGCATAGAGGAGAAAATTCCAGCTCCTTGTGCACAGTGATAGATTATGGCCTCCTAAAAGTTTCTGAAGTTTTGAAACTTCACAGTTACATTAGATGTGACAACATGAGA
>WEKW01011833.1:234852-278083 GCA_013389905.1 Sula dactylatra | reverse complement strand
CAGCGTGCGGGGAGGTGGGCGTCCGTCGCTGCGCGGGCGGGGGGTGCTTGTCCCCACGCCCACCCGTGGGAGCCGTGCAGCCTGCACGCGCGCCAGCTAGCCGTGAGCCCTCTGGGCTGGGGGGTCTCAGCAATTGTTTGCCTTTTACAATCCATTCCCATTTGAAATGTTTTAAAATGTATAACTGTCTCCTTGAAACTACAGCATTCAGCAGGTGGTAACACTCAAAGCTTTTTTTTTTTTTTTAATCTGTAGTAAGGATTTACAAAGGAAACCTTGACTTTTAGATTGATTTTTAAATAAGCATATATTTAGCTGTTAGTGCTTGAAGTACATATTGGATTATATTCTTCTGCAAACAGAATATTCTAATTGATCTTGCTAATAAATAATGAAAGCCAGCCCTGCTACATATAATTCAAGGTTACACTGCATTTCTACCAGCGGCACTGGGGAGTTTTATAATGCTTAAAAGATTATTTCTTTAAAAAAAGGAAAAAAACTTGTGTGTGGGGAGGGAGGAAGGCTAAATGCTGAGCGTTCCTCTAGAATTTCCTTTTGTTATTTTCTGAAACGTAATTAGCAAGTGTCACCGTTTGAGACCCTCATATACATACAGAACTAAACTTGAAAGCCTTTCCTTCTCCCCGGCGGCGGTCCTCTCAGGAGTGGCTGCAGACGAGGAGCGCGGCTCAGCCCTGGCCTCCTGCGGCGGCCGCCTCCGTGGCTGGCTGGTGGGGCGTGATGGGCCAGACCCCTCCTGTTCGCGTGCCGTGCCGCTGGGTACAAACAGTAATGGCACGTCTGCAAAAGCATAGGGAGGAGGGTGCCGCTTGCTACTGGAATGTGAGATCGTCTGGAGAATCAATGTTCATGTTCAGCCTCGTATCGATCAGCGCCGTGACGGGTCGCTTGGCCGTGGCGTGAGCGGCTTCGAGGAGCCTCTGCTCTGGGGCGGGCGCCTGCTCGCCCCCGGGACACGGANCCCCCGCATCTTGCTGCGCGCCAGGGCGCAGGCGGCCGGTGCTGTGCAAAGCACGCAGCCGGTGCAGCTCAGCCGCCCGCGCCGGTGCCCCGCAACCGGGGGTGACTTTCGGGCTAGGTCGTGAGTCCAGAACAGCCACAGGTCTTGAGGCTGGTGCAGAACAGCCTTTCTTTGTGAGCTTGTGTCCTGCTGCAGACGTGTTCTGGCAAATCTGGAGACTACCCTTTGTGTTGGCTCACCGGAGCCCAGCAAATGACCGGTGGCAGAAATGCCATTGCAGAGCTCGGTAACTCGGGGGAGCCGGGTTATTACGATTTGCAAATGTTGTGCAGATTCTCAGCTTGTAGAGCAGGCATTAATCACTCAGTGACATTGCAATTACCATACAGGGTAGGGCATTTATTTGGCATTTAACATGTAATTAGGGGAAATAACTATTTCTTCGCCATGCTAAGAAAGTGCAAATTGCAAATGGCCAGATTTGACCTGGTGAGTTTATGCAGCTCAGCTGCATTGGCTTTGCCACAGGGCAAAGAGGTTTTTTGTCCAGCTAAGGTGAAGTCTGCTGTTAAAGCCGACGCTGTTCGTAGCAGTCATCCCTGCTCTGTACAAAACCCTCCCGCCTGCTGGAGTGAGAGCAGTGACTGGAGCGGTGGGAGGGCACACCACCTTACGAGTGGTCATTGTGGGGGCAGGTCACCGAGCCCGCGGTCCTGCCTTCTGACAGCGACCGCGGGTGGATGCCCAGGGATGCAGGCAGGGCATCCTTGTGTGCACGGTGCTTCTCACCAATCATCTCAAAATGTCCTCAGCTCCAGGATTAGGACAGAGGCCAGCTAGGCACCCAGTGCAGGGCTATGTGCAGCTGTGTGGCTTTATCCTTTGCTTCCTGCTGGTTGCTGGAGGAGGGGAGAGGTCTCCAGGGACAGGGCAGTCGTCCTGGCCTGCCAGCTGGGCAGGGCTGGAGTGATGGCGTGATGCAGAAGGCTACATCCAGTTCCGCCTCTTTGAGACCACAAAGCTCTTAATTTCTGAGCAAAATCTTGTGTAACTTGTGGCTGGGACCCGCTTCTCCACTCCGCGTTGGGGACAGGGCAGCAATCTGTGGCTGCACAAGTTTCCTGCTGACCCGCTTGCTGCCACCCTGCTACCCATTGCAAGAAGCCGTCCTTTTGTAGAGTCAAGAGTGGTGCTTGAGGATGAGCCAGCGCAGGTCTTCCAGGCAAGAGGAGACATTGCTGCCTTCCTGTTCCTGTAGGCAGCTGGCAGCCACTCTCCCCACCAGCTGGAGCGACAACATGATCAGCTGGCAAAGGCAGCATAATATTAAAGAGTTGCTGACACCTCCTGGGATACTCACTTAAAAATATTTTATTTACATGCATGTCTGTGAACTTTTCTGCTTCTCTCCCCCTTGCTCCATACCACAGAGATCACTGCCTGGAGCACAGGCGCCTTGCTGGATGGAGTCCTTAGTGGGGAGAGGAGAGGACAGGGATGCAGAGCCAAGCGCATAGAGCATCCAGGGCCCGCGCGCTGTCTCCTACCTCTGCAAGGCTGCCTCATGCCCAGCACACCCTGGGCAGTGGGAACGCTCTGACATGGAGCTGCAGGGCCTCCTGGGCTGCTCGGGGTGGGTGCACCAGGCAGGAGCAGAGGAATGGACACGGCAGGGCAATTGGGAGAAGAGGTTAGACAGGCTCTGCTGGACCCAGGCAGGACAGAGGGCTGCAGCTGCTGGCTGTTTATTAGCAAAACTACTCCTCGTGGTTTTGCCTTGTGTTTGTTCTAGGAAGTCACGATGAATATGGATGCAAGTGTGCAGGGAGCTGGGATGGGTAATTAGAGTGGCACCCTGGGAGTGGGACCTCCTGGGCTGTAATCGCACCCCACGGAGGGAGCCGGTCCTGGGGGTGCTGCGAGATCTCCCAGGTTGCGTGCGCCGCCTCTGCGCTGCCACGCTGTGGGACCTGGGGCTGCTGACTTCCCCTCTCCGTGGATCTAATTGTACCTGCCTCACAGGCGTGTTGTATGAGTCTGAGTTAATTAACGCTCATAAAGCCACTCTACCTCCTTGGAGAAGAGCAAAATATCATAGCTGCTGTTATGATTTGCTAGGCAGTGCAATTAGTTTAATTTCAGAAAGTTCCCAGCCAGCCAGCCCTTTCCCCAGCCACCGCGCTGCCCTGCTTGAACGCTGCCATGTGCACGCTCACGGAAGCCAGCTCACGCTGTCTACCGCGGAGGAGCCAGCAGCGCTCTGCGTCTGCTCCTTGTGACCACCTCTTCCCCCCGCCCCGTCCCTGGTTCTTGAATCATCCCCAGTTGTCACCCTTTTGTCCCATTAACGGCCTGATGTCATCGTGACCTGTGGCTCTGGGCACAGCAGCCACCAGTGATATCATGAACAGATGAAGAATAAAAGTCATCCCATTTATCCTCAGCCGTTTACCTCGACGTGAGCTCTGGGGCTGCCAATCCCTCTTCTCCAGCTGCAGCGGGGTCTGGATGACACCCTCATACTGCAGCCCGAACTGCTGGGAGCCCAGCTGAAGGATGTGAATCCGAACTAGCCTCTGCTCCGGTGACAATCTCCTTTTTCCATGCTGCCTCTGGCCAGCAGGTATGTGGGACAAACTCTATCTCAGGCTAGCTCCAAGCTCTCTGTAGGGCTGAAACGCTCCTGTGTCCCAAAGCCTGGGTAAAATCAGAGTGTGCCGGGCAATAGAGAGAGACATCCTCCCTCGCGGCCACTCTGGCATCGCCCTGAGCCCAGGAAGAGCTGCAGGACGCATCACACGTGGATCACAATTTTTGCCAGAAAACGTAAGCTGGGTACGGGCTACAAACTAGACTGTCGCAAGCCCAGCCGCACACCTGCCTCGCCAGAAGGGCCCTCAGGTCGAGGAGCGTTTAAACCGGTCAGTCATGGAGAAAGAGAAGAGGGTGAGCATTGCTGGGGGACGAAGCAGCTCCCGGCTTCGCAGCAGTCCAGCCCAGCCACGCGCATTTGCAGGATGAGGCGGGTGGGGGGGTCCAGTCAGGGGTGCGTGTTTTTATATAGACACGTGTAAGTATGTGCGTGTATGTATATATTTAATAGGTTTGGAACTTGAGGACCATCTCTTCCAGCCTTTGGGGAAGCTAAAAGCAATTTCTGGCGTCTGCTGAGGCTGCAGGTAATAAATCGCCAGGGGCTGCACGGTTCACTTCCACAGACCGAGGGTTTGCCCCGTGCTGGCTCTGATGCCCCGTTAGCTGTCTCTTGTGCAGCTGCAGCCGGAGCGACCTCTGGGACGCGCAGCCGTCCCCGGGCGCCGTCCGGGCCAGGTCTGGGGATGGCAGCGGGGCTGTGGTGAGAGGCAGACCCCATCGAGGCAGGGCAGGGCTCAGGCCCTTCCAGTTCAGCCTGAAATCATTAGATTGCTTGCTCCTCTCCAGGCTGCCTGGGCAAGAATGCCTGGCCTTTCCCTTTGTGCCCCATCTCTTCACAAACCCATCCTTTGTTACCGGCTCTTTTTTCCTCCCAAGACATGAAAACTGAGGCCTGTCGTCTGTCCCTCTACCTTTGCAACAGATGAAGATGTCAGGGAGCTTGACTAGCTGTTTAAGAGATCTGCCATTACCTTTTTCCTCCTCCAATTCTTGAAATCATTTCATAGGGATCCAATTTTCTCTTTCATATTCACTCCTGCAAACAGATTTGAAAAACTCTTTGTTAGTTGAAATAGTCTCTGAAATGTGCTGCTGTATTTCTTTTTGCTATTCTAATTAGCCTTTTAACTCAGTGCTGCTTGTATTTATAGGTGGCTAATCCTCCCTCTTCGGTCCTCCTCCTCCTCCATAGCAGAAGATTTCCGCTGTTTAAAAGACGTTTGCTCTTTCCTGTTTTCTGTTTCCCAGTTCCTTTGCTATTGCTGTTTAAACGTTCCAGCTCTTGACTGAGCTTCCTGATCAGACGCAGGGTCTCCTTTGCTGCGGCACCTTTCCCTGAGCGAGATTCGGCTCCAGGCTGGCACACGCCTTTGAGCAGCTGCCTCGCTTCTCTCCTTCAAGATTATTTCAAGACCGCCTATTTTAGCTGTTCAGCTCCTACCATCCACTCCTGCAAAAACGGGCAGCCCAGGGTGAGCACAAAAGCAGGGTTGATTCAGCTGCGCTAATGCGGGCAGGGGCCTCCTGCACATTTTCGGTAGCCGCGGTCTCACGTCCTGCCGTTCTCCGTGGCTGCACAAGCCGTGACCATCCAGAGCAGCGTCTTGTTCTGAACATCTCGGATTCCTCCGCTCAGAACAGCTTCTGCATCTGTGTAAAGGAAGCAACGTAACCGGATTTGTGTCCCCATCCATCATCCTGGTTAATCACCGTCGTTCAAAATACGTTTTTACTTTTTGATGCTTTTATGTACTTAGGAGCTTGGAGGAACTGGTTTGCTGTAGTTTTTCACTAAGCCCTTCAGCTTAGCTCTGATGACCACGCTGCGGTTTTCCCAGGGTGGGGGGTGTAAGCGTGCACTTATCCCACCAAAGCCAGTGGGCGAGAACCCCATAAGAACCTTTTTTGCTGTGCACCTCTAACCCTTGACTTAGGAACAATTCCCCAGCTAATGCTTTAGTTCTGCATTTACAAAGCTTAAGATAGCTCAGTGCTCTTCTGGAGCAATGCCAAATTCTAGCATAAAATATCAAAATGTCTTGTATGGTGCAAAGCTTTATCTGTAGGCTGGAGATGTAGGGCTTTCCCGTTATGTGGCCTTCCTGCCAGAGCTTTTCATAGCATGGTTTCAAAGAGCAAATATGCAGGAGATCTGCTGGCTTAGCGCAATTCCTAAATGCAGATAAGGCTTACGTCCCTTGCGCCAGGTAGGAAGATTCCAGTGACAGTTAAAAGTGCTCGATTGTGCAAATCTCTGGCTGTGGCAAGGAGAGATGGGGAGCACAGACAGATGGTCTGGCACAGAAAGCACGCTGGGAGCCTGCTAAAGCACACTTTCTAGGAGGCGTCCCGATTGCCTCGTGGCAGAGTCCTTTAAAGGCATGAAGGTGAGCGTAACAGGAGTCCTGACTCTCAGTCACACCGCGGGCTGGCTCCTACCATCGCAGGTCACGGTTTTCACAAGTCCCTCAGCACGTCGTCTTCCTCTGGGGTGGTCTCAGTCTCAGAGTATGGTAACCACGCAAGCATAAATAACTCACGCTGCCGAGCTGAAGAGCATCCCCTCTGTACAGAGCAGGGGCACTGTGCAGCATCAAGTGCGACGGGGCGATCGGGGCACGTGGCCCCGGGCACCTCCGCACGCCGGGTCGGCAGTGATGGTCACTGCGGGAAGGTGCTCCTCCCCACGGGACAGCTGGAGCGACGATCTCGTCTCAGCACGCCTGGCTCCGGTGGGGAGAGGAGAGTTGCTGGGCAAGGAGGAGGGCAGGGAAGAGGAGCATATTTAAATACAAGGCGAAGCTGAGTGCAGGGTGAGGAGGTTGTACTTGTCAGGGACTCTGACGAGAAGTAGGGGAAACCAGGACTTTCTTCCTAATACCACATTTTTAAATGTGCATATCTGTTACTAGTGAGTTATTTGCTCCACGTAAAGTATTAGTCCTTGTCAAGATATATCTTTCCTGTGCATAAACTGCATATTTTGATGCCTTGTTTCTTTATTCAATCTCTCTGCTCCCAAAAATTCATCTCCATTTTATCATTTGCTCAATTCTGTTCATGTTTGCATGGCATTTACGAGATAGCCACAGCATTAATCCTCTGCCTTGGGAATCTCACAAAGACCCAGCTGAGGAGAGAGGCTTGCATTGTCACCAGTCACGGGTCTCCCCGCCGGCATCAGGATCCACACGGCAGGATCCGGTGCCGACAGGTGCAGCTTGGGGAAGCAGATGTAGGTGGGTGGCAGCTTCCCAGGGACCCTCAAGTTTGTGCCAGGAGCGGTGCTGAGAGGCTCAAACACGGGCTCCGGCCGGAGGCACAGACACCAGCTCGCTCCAGCTCAGCGGTGCACGGAGGCACGGTGACCTACCATTTGCTTCTCAGCAGCCATGAGCCACGGGCAAAGCACCAAAAGAGTTGGCCTGAAAATGTCGACTGTGCCGGCATCGCTCTGACTGCTGCTACGTAGCTGCTGCTTCAAGACAACCGTGGCAGACACCAGCAATGGCCCTGAGTTTTACAGGCGTTTGCTAAGGAGAAGGCGAGCGGGTTCCAAAGGACGGTGCTGCAGGAGTCGCGGTGCGAGTGGTCCGGGGAGCCCACCCTGCCCGGCGCCCGCACCTCCCGCGGACGCGGCTCCCGCGCTAGGGACCTCTGCAGCTCGTGCTCGGGGCGGCCCCCGTGACTTTGCAGAGTGCAACCTCTTTAATAATTCTCCACCCCCAGAGGGAAGGAGGGTCCGGAGATCTCAGAGAAGGTTTCAGGACAAAAAAATAACTTTTTTCCGTTTAACACTGGTTCATAGCATAGGAAAAAGTTATCAAAGATAAAGCAAGAAAGCCCAGTAAGAGCATATTTAGCTACCAGGATTAGCCTTGGCTGCCTCAGTGTCTCAGCTATCGCAGGACTCTTCAGCTTCACCTCCCCAGCACGGATATGATGCCCCAGCCTCCTTCTCCTGGCCCCCATCAGATCTGCCATCTCGGCACCTTGCGTCTGGCTTTGGGGTGTCACACGGACCTGGAGGAGACGGGATAAACCTTCCCTGCTTCTCTTCTCTGGGTCTCAGGCTGCTCCCAGCCCTTCCCCAACCTCCCCAGATTTGCCTTTCAGTCTTTCCCCTCCATTGGCGTCCCTCAGCTGGTGGTTCCCTGCTCACAGCCTCCTTAAGACTTAGCAGTAAAACTTTACACATCATTTATCATGAGATGTATTAACGGTACAAACAATCTCTTAGCTTCCTTTTATCTCAGCATGCCCACCATGTGGTCTACTCATGACTATTAGCAGCACAGATGACAGACTAGGCAGTAAGAGGATGTTTTCTAATTTGCTTTCCTCACCCCATTATATTGGGGGGTGTGTGTGCTACCACCAGTCTAATCTGAGAACAGACTAGAAAGAAGTTTGTAGTATGCAAGAGGTTAAAGTTTTGTGTGTCATTATGCACAGACCAAGAAGATTTCTGTCCGTTTCCCAGTCCAGTCTGTATTTTATAAGCATCATAAATCTGTCTCCTTGCTGCTAAAGCCAGCAAGAAATCACACCTCACTGTGTCAGTCTCCAGTCAGTCTCTTCTCCTGATTTAAGCAAAACCATGCAACTGGTTGCTACTGTACGCGAATGCAAAAGTAAATGCCTCATCTGCTATGCTGCTGGTGGTTCTGCAATCATTAATCTAATGAAACTGATAATAACTCTTGGGGATGTGGTTCTGGGTGAAATTTCAACTCAACCAGAGACATGCTGTGCAGCCTGTACGTTCAGGGAGTGATTTGTCATCTGCAGGAGGGAGGCACCTGTAATGAGCAAGACGACTCCTGGAAAAACTAGATGGTGCTTCTTGGCAGGGAGCAAACTGGGAAATATTTGCTGAAGGAGCTGTGCATGCAGCACCGAACCTACAGATCCTGGGCGATCCCTGGGATAGGGATGGTCAAGCATGACATTTGCCAGAGAACCTAAAGAACCTTAGGTCTCACTGTCAAAACCGACCGGGCACCCTGGAGCCCAGGCTGGCACTAAGCCCAGGCCCTGTGTGCATCAGCACCCTTTCCCAGCAGTGCGAGATGTCCGTACTTCTGGGAGTTTCACCATCACAAGCCAAGGCAAAATGCAAATGCTCATTTTCATTCTTGTTCTCAATGAAGAATTGAGAAAGAGCAGCCAGCGGGGAGGCAGGAGGTTTCTGCTGCCAGGGAAGGGGCTTTCATTATTTTGCTCGCAAGGAAAGGTCTACTTGGTGTCTGGGGACGATGCACCCAGACGTCCAGGGTGGCATCTTCCCACTGCTCAGCTGGAGATGTCCTTCCATGCCAGGGGTACCTGAGAGTGAGGGGGGCCAGCAATGGCTCACGCTGCCAATGCATAACCCCAAGGACACAGAGCCATAGCCAGGAGACTGCTCTGTTAAACGTTACACCATTTTGTCTTCTTTATGGCTGAAGGCTTTTACAAGAACATGCAGTTTTTGTCTGCACTCCAGCAAGAGGAAGAAGGATGCTTATAATCCGGTGCTGGAGAAATTGGCTGAGGATCAGAGATCTGTGCCAGCCCCCTTTGCTCTCCCAGAATCTGCAGCAGAGATGCCTGGGAGCGTTTCTTAACCGTTCTTTTTGCCACAAAAAAAAGCTGCTAACTCAAAACCTAAACAGTTTGCAAACTAAAGTCGATTTAGATGAACCTTCAGATTTTAAAGCATTTGGGGGGAGAGTTCCATTGTTGTCAGAACACCTCCTTTCAGCTGCTCTAGTGAACAGGTTTGAAAATGAGTCAGAAGTTGAAGGCTTCGTTAATTCAGACCTAGCATGTGAAAAAAAGACAAAACTAATAGGGCTGAAGTCCAGGAAGGTGTTGCATTGCTATAGACCCCAAATCTATATCTCTCTATGAGAGGTCATAACATTTTCCAAGACGTAAATCTTTCATCCATGTGGGAAGAGCTTTTGATGTTTCAAAATCCCTTCAGGAGAAGAGAACCATTCCTGGCTGGTCTGTAACCAGGACTTCCCTCCGGACAGCCCCTGAGAAGCACCCGTACGAACCAGGCAGGCTCTGGGAGAGGGAGAGCAGGACCTGATTTCAAGCCAGAGAGCCCTTCGTGTCCGGAGGTCCCACGCTCCCCAGCACGTGCCCAGCCAGGGGCGTTGCCTGTGGAGACCTTCCCAGACGGCAGCCGCAGCTGGGGAGAGCACCTTTAACGTACAGCAATTCAGGCTCCATCGCTTTGCGCTTCTCCTTCCTTCTCTGTTCAGGCTTGCGAAGGGGGCAAGTGATGGGAGCCAGTTTCTGGGAGCTCCCCCCGAGACCTGCCCAGCTGCTGCTGCCCCACTTCAGCGGCTGCCTCCCCAGAGGGGCCTCCTGGGATGATGCTGGTTATCCTGCAGGTTTTATGCACTTCTGAGGGGGGAGAGGGAGGAAAGTTTATGGCTGCATTTATGAGGAGCATGAGATTATCTGCATACGCTGAAAAAATCACAGAGGCTATATAAAGAAGGGAAAGTACCGTCCTTTGGCAAACAGAGTGAATTGGTATTAGCCTGCAGTCAAAGAGGATCTTAAATTATTGTTGTCTTTTTTGTATTGCTGAACAGTAGTTTAAAGATAAAAGCCATCTGGGAAGAGTTCAGATAAGTTGTGGGGGGAGTCAGGCAAGCTTAGATGCACCGACTGCAACGTGCTGAAATGAACCTGCTGCCTGCAAGTGTTTCTGCTCTGACTCCTTGGGTTCAGGCTGATAAAGCTGAGATACCCCAGGGCAGAGCAGGGTAAATCCTACCCGGGTGCTTCAGCCTCTACCCCTGCGGTGTGTCCTCTGTCCCAGCATCTGCCTCCGCAAAGCCGCATTGCCTCTGCAAATCTGCTGACTCCAGCTGCCTACTGGAAACACCTGCTCATTAAGCAGCGCTGGCTATAAATTCACTTTCTTTGCTTAGTGTGTATTATCATTGCCCTTTCCCCAAAATAGGAGCTGCAAGTCCTGATCAGAGGGCTGCCAGCTCGTCTCCGTCTCGCTGTTGCCTGGGACGTCTTCTCCATCATTGGCACAGACCAGATGAGGTGTTTGCTCCCGGTTTCCTGGAGCGGAGGGGTGAGATCGGGTGTGCGGTGAGCCCCTTCGGGCTGTCCCCAGGCCCAAAGAGGTGGCCGAGATGCTCCGGTGTGAAAGCCCACCCGGCAGGGGAAGCGGGGCCCGTCCCAGCTGATCACAGAGGAACAGTCAGAGGGCTTTGCCTGGCCCACAGCTGACTGCAGTAAGACTAATGGAGTGATAAACCTTTAAATCAGCTGGCCCCTGCCTGGCTCTGAATTTAAACATGGGTTTATTAGAAATAATTAATTTAGCCTGCAGCAGAACAGCGCAGGGAGAGCAGCATGGCTGTTTGCACAGGAGCTGGCAGCATGCGGGGAAGGGAAGCTGGCAGCACTGTATGCAAGCGGAGGAGCCCAGCATCGCCGGTCTCCCCGGCTCCCCTGCCACTGCCCGGCCAGCCCAGCGGCGCCCAGGGCCCAGTCCCGCAGGGGTGGTCCAGGAGCATCACTCCAGCCACGCCACCGCCCGCTCTCCAGCGGGTGCCGGGTGCGTGTCCGGCGGGTGGCCCCGCGAGGGGCAGTGGGCTCTGCAGACAGGCACGGCGGGGCAGCATGGTGCCCGGCGCGTTCCCTTCTCCGTGGGCATGTGCAGGAAAGGGGTCAGGCTGCACGGCCGGCCCCGGTGTGCCTGGCTGCAGTTGGTGCCTGAAGGTGTAAGTGGCATTTTGGACCTTTCCTGGGAGGAGGAGGTTTCTGGCAGTCGCTTCCCAGCCAGTTTTACACCGGTCCAGCGGAGCATCAACAGATGTGCTTGGCCCCACAAATGCCAGAACAGTTTTACTCTGCAGCGCCGGGCGTGATCACTGCCTGCAGTGAGGGGCAAGCAGTGAAACAGCTGGGACGCCGTTAAAGCAGCCGCCCTCCTGGCACAGCGGAAAGGCAGCCGATGAAACACCAAAGGCTCCTCTGCCGGCGGGCAAACCCCGAATGAAAGCTGCGATGGTTGCAGAGCCCCAGCAGTGCTCCATGGCCAGGGTGATGGGGGCACTAGGAGCACTAATTGTGCAGAGCACTCATTAAAGCTGGTGACCTGGAGCACTCTTCTTTCAAGACCTTTCCAAGAGGGAAAACAGCCCGGGACCAGCCCCGGGTGAGGCGCTGGGTTGATGGTGGCCACGCTCCACACATGGCTGTGGCGCTGCCCGGCGGGGCTGATGGCTGGTAATCGGTCCTCCTGGCAAGCCAGCGAGCTGCAAGGCATTACTGTAATCTAGTCTGCAGGAGATAAAAGCACAAACAAGCTTTGCAGAGTCAGACAAGGATAAGCACTGACAAAGTCTGGAATGCTTTTTCAAATGATAATGGCTCTCCTTAATAAAATGCTAAATGCAACGCCCCGGCAGGGCTGAAAGCAGCAAGCAGCTGAGGCTGCGTGGCCGTCCCAGCCTGGGAGCGCTACCCGAGCAGGCCAGCCACGGGCTGGCTGATCGCAGCGGCTTGTGGCTGGTCACAGCGTTGATCTGGCAACCTGGAGGCTTGCTCCAGCTCTGCCTCAGCCAGCGCGCACCCTGGCACCCGTTGCCTCCAGCGCCTCACCAGGAGCCTGCTCCCACCCTCCCTGTAGCAAGGAGCCAGCCCTCGAGGGGACGGTGCCTGTGGGAACTCCGAGTGTCCCACTCTGCAGGTAACGCAAGGACTTACCCCTGTGCCAGCTGCTAAATGTGAGGTGCCATCACGGGTGTTAGACCTGCACTGGCCTTGCTGGGACTAAGTCACCGCCTCGGGACTAGCGGTGCTGGAGCCCAAGCTTAAATCAGGCAGGATGGGCACCGGGCAAGTGCGACTTTGAGAAACTATATTACTGATTCTCTGACAGCTTCAGAACCTGTCTTTGTGTGGTGCTGCTTTTTGAATTGCTCGTGTTCACACAGCAGCTTGAGGGGAGCGATAAGACTCATGAATATGGAAATTCTTCACAGAGGGTGGGAGGGGGTTTGCCGGGACCTGGGGTGTTTTCTCCTCACGTCCTGGCTTTCTTCCAGCACCATGTGCTGAAGCGATGGGCAGCTCTGGTCCCAAAGACCAACCCCCCCCGGCACGAGTGCCCACACTCCCGGGGTCTGGGGAGCCAGCGCGGTGCTGGAGCAGGGACAGAGGGGCAGCTGGGCCAGATCCTTCTCGAGAGAAGAAGAGCAGGAGCCCAAGGAAGCACCTGGGGGAGCTCTGTGAGGGTGACGAGGCATTACCTGTGCCTGTGCAGAAGCACCCGGTTTTCCAGCAGTCACTGTGGGACCGGGATGCACCGTGTGGTCTGTGGAAACAGGCAGGTTGTGTTCAGCCCGCGTCATCCCCGCCAGCAGCGCAGCCCAGCATCACGCTGTTTGCCCAACGCAAATGAAGTTGTTTTCCAGTTTCTTGGCATTGAACACTCCTCTCCCTGCTAATCTGCCTGCAAGATTGAAGCCAAACTTCCCCTCGCTCCTCTCGGACGTCTGTGTGCCCACCGCCTCTCCGGGGAGCAGGCGGCAGTCGGAGCCTGCGGCTCACGACAGGCGCGTGGGAACCCCAGTACAGGTGGGGCTCAGCGTGCCCCCACCTACAGTCCCATGCCGGCAGGACTTGGTGCACCCTGGGAACTTCCAGTGCTGCTGGCCTGGCTTAGTGCTGCCCAGGTCCCCCAGTGGCACCTGGGCTCGGTGCCACAAGCCCCCAGTGCCGTGGGGCTCAGCGTCCCAGTCCCCCCAGCCCCCCAGTGCTGTGGCGCTCCCCAGCCGCAAGCTGCAGGGGACGGTCACCACCAGCCGCCACCGTGCTCTGCACGGGTGCTTGTTGCACTGGGAGGCCGCTCCAGACTGCTCTGCATACATCCACCGGCTATCGATCGCGCTAAAAATCTTTAAAGATTAACTTCTGGGAACAAATATAACGTCTTTATGGAGCGCCGGGAACAAACTGCTTTAGCATTCGGGTGGCTGCTCTGTTGCACAGAGACATCTGTTTGCAACAGGACACACAGAGCAAATGATCTGTCAGTGTTCGAGGGGACGTGTCCTACAAGCGGCTGCCTCCCCTGTGGTGGCAGGTAAAGGTAACCTTGCCATCCATTGCAGCTGCACAAGGCGCACTCCAAGACTGTTAGTGACACTTGTTACTACACCGAGTCCTGGCACATGCTGTAAAATCCGCTGGTGTCTTCTCTGCCTTCGACCTCCGGCATCCCGCCAGGTAGGGCACAGCCTTCTGGAGGCAGCAGCTGAATATGTCCCATTCCTTTGGATTAATTTCTTTGCCACAGCTATAGTGTTTTTGTTTCCGTGATTGCAGAGCACACCTGGAAACGGGGGGCTCGGGCTGTCCCGCAAACAGGCACCGTACAGGCTGGGAGGAGCCCTGGGCACGTTTTGTCATCTTGAAAAATGCCCAAAGCGCACGGTGGTGGGTAGCAAGGAGGCTCTGCACAGCACGGTCAGAGCTGTGCGGGTGACGTGAGCAGGGACGAGGCGGGTACCACGACCAGCGGGTTTCAACCTCGGCCAAGACCTGTGAGTTCAGCAACGGGGTTCACCGTGTCTACAGGGGTCTCCCAGGAGGAGGCCAGTGGAGGTACAGCAGTGCTCTTGCGTTCACTACACTGTGCCCAAATTTCTGGGAAAACTGCTGTAAAAAGAGACTTTATGTCTTGGGGTAATTTTGTTCCTTCACCTTGCAGCTTTTGCTCTTTCAAAGGCTGGCTGGAGCCCAGCACTCCTCGCAGCTGCCGTGCAGGAGCGGATCTCTGGTGCGGAGCTGCGGGACGCTCCGGGTATCTGTCAGGCAGACGCGTGGTTTGCCTGGAACCAGTCCTGCCGCTTTCTGTGAGCCTCCACTCCCAGGCAAGGCTGCAGCTGCAACTCCTCCGTAGAATTGCAATTATCCCTGTTTCTGCCCCAAAGTATTAACATATGTGCAAAGAGCAATCCAAACTACTGCACCATTTTTATTCTGTGGGACTGGCAATTCCGAGGACCCGCTAGAGCCGGTTCCAGTGCCCTCCCGGGCAGCTCCCTGTGCTGCAGTCTGCCAGCAGTGCTCGCTGCAGCTGCGCAGGGGCTGTATCCCTGGGCGAGGGTCTGCAGTGCGTGCAAGCTTTAGCACTCAGCTATAGACAGCGTTTGCCATGCCCAGCCTGGGAGCAGCCAGTCCACCAGAGACCAGTGCTGGCGGTGCCTCGCCTCTCTCAGGTCCGGCAGACGGTGGCCAACGTGCTCTGGGACGCTCCTGCCCACTGGGGAGTCCGCAGGTTGGCGACGTGTGCACAGGGACTGCAGGCTGCAAAGGAATAACCTGCTGCAAAGCCCAGCCTGTGGCAGGGCAGCAGAATCAGCATGGAGAGACCTGGGTAGCAAACGCTCTTACAAAGCAGGGGAGGCCTCGGTGAGTGTGTTGCTGCCTTGTCAGGCAAGCCGTGAATGAATGCGCCGTTACCCAGAGTAGTGAATCATCATTAGAAATCACTCAGTGATTGATACGAGGAAAAGCAAGTCATACGTTAGGTCATCCTGTCCATCTCATGAGCCAGCATTTGTGCATTCCCTCTGGGATATTTGCCAGGATCTCTGACCTGTATCATGCCGCGGAGTTTCCCCCTTTCCCTGGGATGGCAATTCTCCGATTAACATGGTTCGCTGCCAGAAAACTTTCTCTGATATTCAGTCTGTGTTTTCCTTATGTTAATTTCTTGCCATTACAGCACCCTGATTAATTACTCTGTTTATGCCTCTAGAATTTTTGCAGGCTGTTGCCGTTGATGCAGGAACGCTTTATAGAAATGTCTGTAGATCTGTAACTGCTTAATGAAGTGCTGATAGACAGGAATCAAAAATATTCACGGTTATCCAGGGTTTCGTAGGACCAACGAATGTCTCCGTGGTCTGCAAAAGATTCAGCGGTGCCCCAGTTTATGATCACCTCGCAGTCAGACTGGGCTAGCTCAAGCCTTCTGCTCACCCTTGTAGTCTCTTCTGCAGCTGGCTGACTTTGCTGCCATTGCTAGGGCAAAGTGATGTCCCTGAGGACTCACAGCACAGACTCCTTATCCCAAGGAACACTGCTTCAAAAATGCAATCCGAAAATGGGACAGGGCTTCTGTATGGCTTTATTGACTTGCAAATTAGGGTAAAAAATGACTGGGAAGATGTCTAGCAGTGGGTGCATAGGGGTCCAGATTCCTTGGCCCCAATACCCAAGCGTGCATGCATTTTGCACTTCCTACCTGTCAGATGAACCTGTCGGTTATGTCTCTGTTTCCCCAGCTCTGGCTGTTGTTTTTGCTCCCTGGCACTCGGCAGTACCTCCTCCGCAGACGCGTAACTCTGTGCATCCCCAAGCAGGGGCTGAAATCCAGCCCCTTGTGCATTTCCAGGATTGTCCCATTTTTCCTTGTGGCATTGCTGAAAGGAAGCTCCCCACACACCCCTGGGCAGCAGACGTGCGATGCTGGCACCCGGCTGCCGTGAGATCGATGTTGCTTCGTGCTTCTGCCTGGGCATCTCCTTGGCAGAGGGAGCTCACAGGGGCAGATGCTGGCTCGGCTGATACTTCCGCAGCCTCAAAATAAAAAGATGCTCCAAAAGGTCTTCTGACTACCCTGCAAGGCTCCCGTGCCTTCTCAAGTGGGAAGAAAAGGATCCATTAATGTTTAGCTTCATTTCTGTTTATCAAAGAAAAGAAAGCTTTTGTCAAGCTTCAAAGCCAGGATTTAGGACACAAAGCAAACTGCTTTGCTGCAGGCTTCTGAGAAACCAGAGGAGGAAAAGCAGTTGTTTGAAATTCCCAACTAAACTGGTGAATCTGAAACCTGCTGTTTGTGTTTAGCCAAACAGAAGCAGCTCAAGAAATTACCTGTGTGCTGTAAGCCTCTCTGAGGTCTGGAGCTCCATCCGGGTCTGAAATCCGGGGGCACCGAGGATGCAGACCCTGCACTGAGCGGGTTTTTCAGGCCACGGGTCTGCAGCTGGAGCCGGACCCAGCAGCGCCGCAGAGCAGCCCTGCGCTTTGCAAGGGCTGGCGGCAGATGGCCTCTGAAAGCCTCACAAAGCCCAGAACAGGGTGAAGCAACTGCAACAAAAATGTAAAATAAACGTGTGGCCTGAAGTCCGGATGTGCAGTTTATTTTAAAACCTAATAACTCCAGATAATTGATAGTGGAGTGCAGTATTTTCAACGCGTTGGATTACGAGCGTCTGTCGCTCACAAGGAGCTGTAACCTTGAGCTATGAGACATTATTGGCAGTATTTAACACAAATCTGTTTTCCATCATTGTCAAATCCCACTTCAATATGCACCACAGGAAGAAAGCCAAATACTAAATTGATTTCTTTAATGGGAAGTGTTCTTCAGGAGATACTAACCTGTGTGGAGATGCATTAATAGGATTACAATGGAACCTTTTTATTTTGCTTTATTTTTTATGGAGATTTTTTTAATGGAGATTTCCTATCCTGACACGCCTGCGATACGCTGCTTGGCCACACGTGTTGCAAGGCGAGCCGCCATGAGGAGGACGCCTTCCTCTGGAGACGGAGCTCAGGAGCTCGGGACCATGGCGCGCCTGCCAAGCCATCGCTGCAGGGAACAGCCTGGGGAACGGCGGTGTTTGCCAAGCACCACGGAAGAGCTCACCAGGCACTGCTGACCAGGACAAGGAGCCACATCGCGAGGACCTGGGAGCACCCAGCGTATCCCTCCCGCTCCTCGCCCAGTGCCCGCTCAGCCGCAGGCTGCGGGACAGCCGCCCTCGGGGAGGCCGCGGAGAAACGCCTGTGGGAAAGCGGGAGAGAAGCGAACGCGTGCGCAGAGCAGAGCCAGGCGCAGGAGCGAGAGGCTCAGCACAGTCTGCGTCCGGGCCTGACCCAGACCTGCCGCGAGCCCCCCGCGGCAGCAGCTGGCGGGGTTCGTGCCGCTGCCACGGGGCAGAGCGGGGAGTCACGCCGCGGTTCCGGTTCTCGCTCTTTTCCCAACCGTCGCAAGTGCTGCCAGCCCGATCCGCGGGGGAGCAGCGTGGGTTGGGGCGCGTTGGTGCTGCGCCCGGGCAGCCCGCGGCCGGGGGCACCGAAATCAGCAGCGCCGACCGTCGCCCCCGCGGGGAGCGGGGCGGTGAGGCTGGCGGTTAAGTGCGGGGATCCTTCGTGCCAGGCAGCGAGGAGGAATGTTTGCCTTCTCCAGGAGCGCAGGAGTGCTGTAAGTGATAAGGTAATTACCTTCTTCAGTGCAAGCTAATTGACAGAGAGCTAATTGACTTTTTAAAAGTTGCTATTTCCCTTCCCTGGGCTGGGCGAAAGCCCCTTGATCTTCCCCCTGCCGCTCCGGCTGATGCGGCCCAGGCTCCCCCGGAGCAGGGGGCAGATCTGGAGCCTGGGTGGGAGCCCGGAGCCAGGGCGGCTGCAGCCCCAGCTGCACCGGGGGGCCCAGAGGCGGGCTGACAGCCAGGGAGCTGCGCCCGCGCTGGAGGGCTCATGGCCCTGGAGCAGGGGCTTCGCGGGGCGATTGCCGACTCAGGCGTAGCCTCAGCGCACAAATGGTGCCACGTTAAAATGTCTGTGTCAGAGCCATGGGCTACTGTAAAGGGGTTTACAACTCCGGCTGGCAAAGCTGAACCTTCTCGTGTGATACACCGAGGATTCGTGTCTGTAAATAGAGAGGAGATGTGTAGGAGGCGTAACTGGGAACTGGGCTGCGAAGGGTGGCTCCTTCGCAGGCTGAAGGCTCGCTCCTCGCAGCGGCCGCCGCATCCGCCACACGTCGAGGATCGCTGCGTGGAGCCGTGGCTGTGAAGCTTCCCGGGGGGCCGCGCTGAAGGACGGTGTGGAGGCAGGGAAGAGCCGCTGGCCCAGGGACCCCCAGCTCCAGCGCAGACCCAGGCCAGCAGGTCAGCTGCTCTGCAGAAAACCGTTGGAGCCAGCTGGATTAATCAGCTGCTTAAAAGCAACCTGGAGCACAAAAGGCCCTGCTGCCGGGGCTCTGCAGGGCCATCCCTCGCGGTGCCAGCGGCGAGGGAAGGAAGAGGGGCGCAGGGAGAGGCTCCTCCCGGGGCTGGATACGCTCCTTTGGGGACACTCTCCCTCTGTGCATCTTCTAGCGACTGCCGCTGCTGGGCTGTTTGCTCTCTCGTCAGAGACAGAGGCGTACAGGCATATGCGAACACACAGGAACGCTTTCCCCTGCTGTAAAATGAGGATTCTCAACCTTCAGCCCAGTATGGAAACTGTTTACTGCTCCTTTGTGGTGACATGTCTCCCCATGCGTATCTCTTGGAGCCTGACAGCCCGTTTGGCGTCCCCAGTCCCCACAGCCATCCCAGGATCCAGGCTCAGCTCCTCAGACCTTGCCTAACATGCACCATTTCCCAGCCTCAAGATTACAGTTTAACCCCTCAGGAGATGAGATGGAGATAGCAAGCAGATGAGCGCACTGAGCACAGCATTTCTGGTCACACCGCTAAGCTAACAAACAAGAATCTCTAGATTTGCAGGAAAACATCGCGTGTTCCCAAAGGCAGCGTGGTACGCTCCGGAGGAAGGCACTGAATTCAGAGGCGTGTTGTGTTGTCCCCATGTTTGATTACCAAAGAAGGGAAAAATCGCAGCGGAGTTTTGCTCACGTGCTCTGAGGTGCAGGGGGGCTGCGCAGTGGTGCAGACCCCCCTTGGCCTCACCTGACCCCTGTGCTGATACCTGCCTGCGTCCTGCCCTGCTCCTGGCAAACACGGAGAGCGAGCGGCCCCCGCTCTGCCCTGGCGTAGCCTTCCAGGCTGTCCCCAGCGTGACAGTCAGTGACGCTGTGGCCGTGACAGCTCCCCAGATCTGCTCTCCCACTCTTGGAACCCTCCTGCTGCCCCGGGGGTGCAGGGGGCTGGCGTTGCACCCCCTCCCCGGGGCGGCCGGGGCCTCGCCTGTGGGTGCCTGCCTCTGGCTTTGATCAGCTGGACTCATCCTGCTGGCCCTGGTGATCTGGCTGCAGTGACAGGGAGCAGGGGACGCCCGTCAGGTGCTCCTACTGCTTTCCTACCAGCTGCCCCACTTCTCCTCTGCTGCCGGAGCAGTCACAGGTCCCAGGCAGGTAGAAATAAGCTGACAGTGTGACGGCTAAGCAAATCACAGCAGCAGTTAGGGGGGATTATGGCTTTTTTCTTCTCCTACAGGAAGGAGATGTCTGTCCATACGAGCCTGAGGTTGCCCAGGGCAGCCACCACCACCATCCACCACCACTGGTCCCCAAGCACTCCCAGACTGGAGACGCATTTGGTCTGGAACGTGTCCGCAGAGGACGAGGCTGCCGAGCACCCGCACAGCGCCTGGCAGCTGAGCAGGTCGGAGCCGACGGAGAGCGCTCTGCCCTGGAGCTCCGGCTCAGGCAGGGAGGTTGTCCTGCTGCCTCCCAGAAGCGCTGCCCGCCCCTGCAAGCTGCAGAAGCTGCAGCAAATGCTTGGAGTCTGGAAAAGCCCCGGGTGACAGCAGGAAGAGCCCCTCGGCCCTGGCCCCGCGGGCCCCCGAGAGGCGCAGGGCATGCACAGGGCAGGCAGCAGAGAGCCGGGGTCCGGCAGGGCTGGCTGCCATGGCTCACGCCGTGCCGCGTTCCCTGCTCAGGGGTCGGGGCACGGCAAACGCCCGGCAGAGCCCCGAGGCCCCGTGAACAGGCTGGCTGGGAGCGCATCACCTGTCAAACAGCATCGATCCAGGCTCTGTCTCATCTGGAACGGCCCCGGCCCCAGCCAAGCGCGAGGAAGGCACTCCACTTAACAAGCACAATTAGGGCAGCGCAGCTGTGACACAGTGGCAGAGGTGCTTAGCCACAGCGATTAATTCCCTCACACCGCTGTGTGCTGCAGCGCGGCTGCACGTCTGCCTCTGCTGCAGGACGGGCTGACCCCAGCTCTGCGTTACTGCGACCCCAGTTTGCTGGAAACTTTCAGGAAACTTTCAAGTACAGAAGGACAAATGTTTCCTCTTGGAAAGTTTGTGGGAATGCGGTTCCCACTTTCGGGACCAGAGCCACAGACCTTGTCCCTGGCAGCGGGGAACCAGGGCAGGCACGAATTCAGGTTGACCCTGTGATGACAGCGACGTGGGACACGGTGCCCAGGGCGGCTGCCTCAGGCAGGACGGGGCACAGGTAGGCACCTCGCGGCACGTCGAGGCACTGCTAGTTGGAGTAAGGCTGCTCATGGTACAGAACCCATTTGCCGCCAAGGCCGTGGCCATTTTCCTTATGTGCAACTTGGGGCTTCTCCTGCTCCTTCCCGGTCGTGCTCCCGCGGCGCTGCCAGCCCAGGCTCTCCGCAGGCAGCGCGGTGCTCGCGCTCCCAGCACCGGGGCCCCCGCTCTTGGCAAGCGCCGGAGGTTTTATTGGCTGTTTGCTAACGGAGTTGGAAATGAACATGATTATTTTGCATAGTAATTGGCAGCATGTGTGGCGAGGAGATCAAAATGCAGAGAAACTAGAATTGAAGAGGTTTAGCGAAGCAGAGCGTTTGGAGAAGTGAAATGGTGTGTTTAAATGCCTTGAAATGCTGGTCCGTAGCCAGGGTCCCCGCGGCGCGTGGGCTCTCCCGGCGGGGGGGAGGCAGGGACGGGGCATCTCGCTGACCGNGCAGGCACCCAGCGTGCCAATTGGCATCTGCCGCAGACAATGGCAGGCGGAAGCTTTCCCTCCCACAGTGCCATACGGGAAGGCTTCTGTCACCGTGCCACCGCAGGGAGAGGAACTGAAATGTGACAAGGCAGGTTCCTCTGAGCCGCGTCCAAATACCCACCTAAGAATAGCCTCTCCCTCCAGAAGGGCGGCTGGTTCCAGCCTCTCGGCTCCACACGCTCACAGCACCCCCGTTCCTCCTCCTGACTCCTGCAAACCCGTGGCTTGTTACCAGCTGCTGGTGATCGACGTATGCAGGGCCTTGGTGTAATTCAGGAGTCGCACAGAGAGCAGGGCTCTTCTCCTTCAACCTAAATCTGCACCTCACCTGCACAAAAGCAGAAGCCCTGGATTTATTCACCAGCTCCTTCCACTGTTAATAGCAGGCGCCCTGCTCCGCCTGTAATGCCTGGGTGTAGCAGCTTTTATCAGGTGATAAAGCTGGCTCAGTGAAGCCAGACTTTGTGTCAAACACACTGTAATATTCTCGAAATACAGCCTCAGCAGTGTGCATCCTAACACCAGACGTGCGGCTCTCGGGATTAGGCGGCAGAGCCCCCAGTGTCCTGACACTCAGGATATGGCAAATCCCGTACATGCAGCATGGGGGAGCTTCTGTTCGAGCAGCACAGCGGCGGGAGCCTTCCTCCCTGTTTACTTTCCACTGCAGACATTTACCTTTGGACCAATGAGCTGGGAAGGTTTTCTTGCTGATTATAAGCCCAGCATTAGTATGCAGATGAAAATGCAAATCGGCCCAGATGAGGCTTCCTGGACAGCAGTGGAAGCCAAGCATTTAATCTAGCTTGATCTTGGACATAGTTTAAGCTCCTCAAAACAAGAACACATAACCTGATGCAAAGATTTCATCTCAATAAACCTCGCTGTCAACAAGCTCCAGGAGCTTTTGTTTGCCTTAGCAATGATGTTGAGGCAGGGGTGAAGTGCTTGGCACCGGTCCCTGTGCCCAAGAGCACCCCGCTGCGCTGCCTCAGCAGCACCCAGCCTCTGCCCTGACACCCCTCCATGCTGCCGGGCTGTGCTGCTTCGCCCCCAGCACCCCCAGCCAAACCTGCTCCTCCAAAACGCACCGGCCTGAGCCTTGTGCCAGCTCCCCCAGGCCATCAGTGACTGGGCCGGACCCTCTCCCGGGACCGCGATCGGGAGCAAGCGTGCTTGCTGCTGCCTTTCAGAGACCTTGGGCAGCACCTTCCCCTCTCTTCTGTCCGCCTCACGTGGCTCGTGGGAATCCCCCGTTTCATGCTGTCCACGTCCCTTTCCAGGATCCTGCCCAGCTGTCTGCTGCAGACCAGGACGTTTACTCTGAGCCACGCTGGAGTCCTGACTTGGGCAAATGAACTGCATCCCTCTGAGTTTTAGTATTTCATCATAAGAAACTAATTGTCATCTCTGTGCCAGGTTCTGGGATTTCTCCTGCCAAATCCTGCCTGCTTCCCTTCAATATAGAGGCCAAAGCTGCGGGAGAGCCAACCAAGCCCCAGATTTTGATCAGAGCTTGTGGTGGCTCAGGTTGCCAGCTATGAGTCTCCAAATCCAAGCAGAATTCGTGGGCTGCAAAACTGCCCAGCCGGAGGGCACCTGGGGCAGACCCAGCAGTGATGCCGAGTCCGGTGGCTGCAGGGGTCAACGCTTCTGCACTTCCCATGTGAGAGGTGCAGCTCGCGCCCCGTGGCGAGGCAGAGCTGCAGCCAGCAGCGGGGCCGGGAGCCGGTCTCCTCCTCGCTGCCCACGACTCGGACATCTCCTTTGCCAGGCTGCAGCGGGGGCGATGCTCCCGTCTCTGTCCCAGGGGAACTGTAGGGAAGGCACATGGGGATGCCAGGCACCAGCATTCAGGGATGGCATCTCCCGTGCAGGAGCTTCCAGGCCCTGAGTGCAGTCAGGCTGCTGTTCTCCGGGCAGCAGCGGAAGGGCAGGCTGAGAGGGAAAGGCTCAGGCATGGAGGAGCAGTAGACCAGCCTACTTGATAAGTGAGTGCCTAATTCGCCGTTATGTTGAAGGCCCAGTCCCCAGGACCTGCACGTAGGAGCTGTGGGGACAGGAAAACTTCTTCAGCAAGAGTAAGCAGGGAGACTGTGGGCTTCCCAGACCTTCCTTCCAGAGCTGGAAAGCCTTCACACCAGGAGCACGAGCCAAGAAATGCTGGCAGCACCAGGCAGCTGAGCACAGCCCTCATTGCTCCATCCTTGCACATAAATTACCTCCAGGCTCTGAGCTAAACAAAGGGCCCTGAAATAATTCTGCATTTTAATAAAGTCAGCGTTCGTGCCACTGTCGTCCTTACAGAAAGGGAATTTGCATTTCTTTCTGCCAGCTCACTCTGCACAGCCTGCTGGCACTGGAGATCAGCTGCTCTCCCCTGCACTCCCCGCCAAGGACTAACTTATATTTTGTTGCTTAATCACGGTAACACCATAAATGCAGGGCAGAGCTGCTCTTAACCCCCTAGAATAGAGAGCACAGCAGTATCTCAAAAGCCCTCCAATGTGCAAGTTTGTCTAAAAAGCAGCCCTCTGCAGAACGCTTCTGCTGGTGGCCGCGCGTCGCCCCCAGCCTCCCTCCAGCTGCCCTCCCGCACCACCCTGCAGGCAGGCTCGCACCTCATTCACCCCGAGCCGAGGGCAGAAGAGCTGGCACTTGCAATTCTGCTTTGTATTTCTGTAAAATCTGGAAAGGAACAATCTGCAGCTTCTCCCTCCCAAGGGAAAGGCATCCCCCGGGCTTAGAGCCTGTCACCAGCTGTGTCTGCGGCAGACAGCGCGCGGTGAGTTGGTGAGCGACGAACGGTGCTTCCCCTGCCTGGGACCGTCAGGGCAGGCGGGCAGGGAACGGCGATGCACCACTCCTCCTGTGACAGCCCCTCCACTCCTCACATTTCTCTTCTCAGACCCCCATGCTGGACACACAGGCCCTGGCGGGTTTGTCCAGTCTGGAGGCAACAGCCTTTCCCCGTGGGAGGCGAGATGGGGGCGACAGCACAAGCGTGTCCTGCCAAGGGCTCCGGGGCTGCAGCAGGGCGAGAGGCGCCTGCTCCTGGGTCTGGTGAGGGTCCCCAGGCCCACAGAGCTCCGTCCCTCCGGCACAGGATTGCCACGAGCCGAGCACAGCTTAGGCTGCCCAAGTGGCAGCAGTCCCCCGAGCATCCCTGCTGCCGGGTCCCTCTCCTGCCTCCCACCTCCATCCCGCTCCCCTCCGCCGCGGCGGCTGCGCCGGGGCCTCCCGCTGCGGGGGAAAGCTGTGATCGCAGCTTTCAGCATGTTCAATTACTGTCAGTTAATGATGATTAATTTACAATTAAGGGCCTCTAAAGGGTAGTGTGTGTGTGTTAAATAAATATTGATCTTTCATTTGTGGCCACAGATATATTACCCCAGTTACAGGAAACGCGGCAGTGGTGAGCGCTGGGCTCCACGCGCTCCCAGCCCCGGCGCGGGGGGAGCTGCCCCCCAGCACCTCGAGCTAATGGGGTCTGTCAAGAAAGCAGGGGCTGCCCAGTGCAGGAGGGCTCGGCTCGGCCTCGTCCCAGCCTGGAGCTCTGGCTGCTCAGGGCTGGATGAGGATCACGTCGCCTGGGGTGTTTCAATATCAACTGCAATTGCTCAGTCCTGTTTCCACTTGCAGACAGCGTGCGAGAGCGTAGGGGTGCTGGGAGCTGGCGGTTTTCCTCTTGCACGGCCCCTAATTGGCCTTGTAAAATAAACAAACTGTCCAGAGCCTGTTATGGTTAGCAGCCAGACAACTTCACAAACTCGTCACTGAATACACAATGTGGTTTTCAACCCGGTTTCAGCCGTGCTCTGGAGTCTTTCTGGCTGGCGCGGGCACGCCATGGCCCACGCACGCGTGCCACGTTGCGTGCCAAGGGACGGGCGGGTGCCCTCGGCATCATCCACAAGGGCACTGTCAGGAGACGTGGCCTCTCGGGGTCTCTGGTGGGGTTTGGGAAAGGTGGCCGGGAGGAGCCCTGCCTCCGCAAAGACGCTTATTAGCGGCACCGCGAGGGGATGAGCGGTGTGGGCTCAGGGCTCCGGCTTCCCCGTGAGCCCCATCCCCTGTGTCACCGTCCCTCCTCGGCCTCCCTTGCCCAGCCCTGGTGACCGTCTCCGAGCTGCAGCTCCTCCGCTGCCCGGACTCGGGCCGTGCCCTGTGGGAGCTCAATCCCTCCCTCAGCGGAACCGGACATGTTGTGCAGCTCCGTGTTTCAGGCCTTGAGGCACAAGAATTGCCACCAGTCTCGACGACTGTCATTTTCTCGTCCTGTCGTGCATGTCTATAACGTTTTCTTTATGTCAGAGTGTTTCCCGACATCTATCTGACTTTTCTGTCTGTAACGAGCGTACTCTCCAAGATGTAGTTTTCTAAAAATCTTTTACCATTTAGCTGTTAGCTATACAGCTCTCCACGGTTTCCAATTTTATCACTGTTTCTAACTTGCATTTGTAAATGCTTTGCTGGGCTAGCGATGGACATCTGTGTGTTACCAATATTCACATCAAGATCCAGACTAAGCTTCTGGAGCTTATGTACCTCGTACCTGTGCAACGTACCACGGGGCCCTTCCCCGGCCACCACCACTTAAAGCATCTCTGGAAATGACAGGTAAGGCGGCACTAAGGGTCCCAAACCGAGGAACGTGCTCAGGCTGCCCTGCCTCCGGGGCACACCGCAGCTGGCAGCTCCTGGCGCTGGGACAGCAGCTCCTGGGAGCCACCACAGCGTGTGGCACTGGGAGGGGGCAAGGAAAACAGCACAGGCAGAGGCAGAGCCTACAGACCAGGGACCGGCAACAGCTGGAAACATCTGCAAGAAACAGAGTCATCTCCTTTGTATTATTTTTCTCCAGAGACATAAATTTAGTGTAGTTGCTGCCGTATCATACATTGCTGCATCCCATGCGATGGCTGCATGGATACAGCCATCCATGGAGATGCTTTTGCATCCACGCAAATCCATGCGGAAGGACATTCAGAGGTTTTGTGCAGCCTCCCACACATCAGTTAGTGACATCCACAGGCCAGGGATTTTTTTTTCCTTTTAATTTCTCAATACCTGGTACTCAGGAGTCTAGAAAAATATCTAAACATGGTTCAATCCATCCCAAATAAAGGAAGGCCGTTTCAACAGGCACCAGAGCCAGCAAGTCCTGAATGTTGGAGCTCAGCAGGGGTTTCAGCAGCTCCGTAGCACTCTTCTCTCCCATGTGGGATTCTTTCCCACACGTGGATGATGCAGCACCATCCCACCCCACCTCCAGCCGAGTCCCAGGCAGCTTCTGAGTGATCGCTACTCCTTTTCCCCAGCACATTCCCAATCACCATCTCCTCGCCGGGACCTAGTCTCCCTTCTCCTCTGCAGTGCATTTCTTGGAAGCAGGCTCACAAGAAGAATATTGTCTCTGGCTTTCTCTTTTATTTGAGGCATGTGTTTAAAATGATGCTTTTGTTCCAAATGAATGAGTTGATTCATTCAGAAGTGCAGTTTCTGTTTTTGAATCAGCGGAGCTGTTTATGCTCATAGTGTCCATAAAACTGTTATTTCAGTCCTGACACTGATGCTTATGAATAAAATTTAGATCTCATTCAGAAGTACATTAGCTGTAGCTATTTGGCTTCTTGTTAAAGCATTAATTTTTATTGAGAAGACTACATTGCCAAGCAGCTGCTTCTGCATCTTGCAGCAAACTGAGTACCTCAAAGATTAGACTTTGGAAAGACCAAATTAGAGCACATCCCCCCCGTCCCATCCCTCCCCCAGCCCCGGTACCCTTGGGTCTCAACATTCACTTCACGGCTGGTTTTGTTCTGCTGCCGGCTCATGGTGGGAACTTCCCAGTTACCCTGCGTGAACGCGGGAGACTGGAGCAGGTGCACCATTGCTCAGGAGGAGGCGTTCAGGGTCTGCTGGAGCCATCAGTAAGCTGGCACTGCATCGCTTACGCATGACGGACTGGATGTTGGATGTACTGGAGCCAATTAGCTCTCCCATGTATTTATTGCACTTTTTTGCTTGAAGCAAGCTGTTAAATGTCAAAAATACTTTAGCATTTTAGCAGAAAGATAATTTTTTAATAGATTCCACCTACAAAAAGGAGCTGACTGGCAGAATATTAAACTCAGGGAGACTTATTTTTAATCCATGCCTCCAAACAGCTTGAGATAACCATTTTTGCATCGCTCCTGGCTGATTAATACTGCTGTCCCTTGCCTGTCATCCTCACTTGGTGCTGTGGCAGCTGTGGCCTCTCACATCCCATTAACCTTGTCTGCAGAAGGGACACCTGGCCAAACCGAAGAATTAGCTCTTGTAATTAGGAATGTAAACATCACGCACTGCCTGCTAACATCCACATGTCCCATCCTGCCTTCTCCCGGTGCTCGTTAGGGCAGGATACCTCCAGCCAGGCTCTTCCCATCATCAGCCTCCCACGCACCAGGTTCCAATAGTTTCTAAATTAACAGCCCTATAAAAACGAATCAAATCAGGGGTAGCTCTGGCTCTTTGAGGGCTGGGGTTGGGGTTTTGCTGGTGCTGGTTGCACCTGGCTGTGCCCCAGAAAGGGGCACCACCGGTCCGTGGGGTTTGCCAGGACTGTGTGCTAAGTCTTGCTCTCTTAGAGGAGGTGATGCCTGAGGCTTGTGTCTGGTACCAGCAGAGCAATAGTGGTCCTGACAATGGCCAGGTTTGTATCCTGGCTCTGTAAGCTGAGGCACAGCTCCAGGCCAGGGCGCTGAGTGTTCCCACAGTGAAGCTACCTGAGGTGGCATGGAGGTGCCCTCTTGCCACCTCTGCCTGTGGTCCTACGAGGTTTAATTTTTAGGCTAAGCAGTTCCACTTTGTTCTCACCATCAGTAGTAACTCCCTGGTGCTGGATGGAGCAATTAAGTCATTGTTCATAATATAGTTGGTTCTGAAAATTAAGGTGACTTTATTTGTTTCTTAGTAATATAATGAGCTATTTTGAGTGATGCTAGATTTAATGGCTAAATCAATATGTGTATTTAGTGTTAGGCTTTATTTTACTGCTAAGTGACATGAGATAAGCAGACTTAGAGAGTGTTAATTGGTTTGTGTTTAGCATTTACACTAATCAGAGTGTGCAGTGCTGCCCAGGGCTCTTCAGCACTAGTAATTCTGTTTATCCAAACCAGGAATTGTTTACTCTATTGACTGGAGTGGAATCAGTCTGTTTTTTCACTTACTGAATGTTATACTGCATGTGTGAATTTAAGAGTCCTGGCTAAATCTAAGCCCTGCTGCACACAGTGTGTATGTGTGTGGGGAAAAGATGGCTAAATAAACCCTGAAGAAAACAAAACCTTAACAGGTACCTGTACTGACAAAGTCACTACATGGAGACTTCAGTATTGCAAGTAAACAGCATTTATTTCTCCCTTCATGGCCAGCATATTTCTCTGCCTTCATTTTGCGGGTGTGCATAAGGGAAGACGAGCCTGCGTTCCCACTCCTAGCTCACCGCCTGCTACAATCAAGACAGAGCTCCCGTCACCCTGCTTATTGGATGAATCCACCGACCCTGCCAAGCCCTCATTGCCAGGGTTGCAGCGCTCTGTTTTCATGAGCCAGATGCAGAAGAGGGGGTTTATCAGCTGAGATGCAAGGGAACAGCTCTGCCGTGCTGCCCAAGGAGGGATCCTGCCCAGGTGGTGTGGACGTAGCCTGCGGGGTCTCTCCTAGGTGCAAAAGCATATGATGTGCCAGAAACCTCCTCCACAGTTGTTGCGGAGCCGCCTGGCCCGGGCTCGTGTTCGTCTCTTGCTGACAGGAGCAGATGTCTAGGGAAGAGCCTGCTGGAGCATCCCGAGAGCTGACACCAGCGGCAGCACACCGGGGCCAGCTTGCACGTGCAGCATGGCTGCCTTCAAAACAGCTTGGAAACAGCCTTGCCACTGCTATGCTCCCATCACCTGGCTCTTCTTTAATAGAGTTGCTTTTGGGTCATTTAATTTTTATCTAAACATTTGCTTCCCAGCTGAGATCTTGGAGAGCACAGCTCTGGCTCCCCGGGCCAGTGCTGAGCCCCTGGAAATAGAGCTGTCTGTTGGAAGTGCCGACAACGCTTTCTGCTGCTGGAAGCTGCCTCCTGAGCCGTTCCCAGGGTCCTTCCTCGCTGCAGACCCAGTGCTCGCTCTGTTCCCACACCCCTTCCCTTCGCAGCAGGGCAGGTATGACTTACAGACACCAGTGGCAGGTGCAGAACCTGCGGTGTTGTTCCCCCCGCAAGGATGCTCTGGCTAAGGAAGGTCAGACGCGCCACAGGCTGCTACTCCTGGCTGCTCTAAGCTGTACTGAGAGGCAGGACAAGACGAAATCCCTTTTATTTTGCAAAGTGCTGTTTTATTGATTTCTGCCAAACGCCCTCTAACTCGGTCGCGGTGGCCCCCCAGTGTCACTGCCCGGCAGGGCCGTGCATGGCTGCGGGTGGTGGTGGTGGGGGGAACCTGGAGCTGCTGTTATCTGGAGCTGCAGCAGCGTTTTGACAGTTCCCGAGATGGACGTTAAATCACTTCTGTGAGGGAGAGTGAAGGGATGTCACTTGGGCTCAGAGAGGAAGCTCTGCTGTACTGATTGCACTGACTGTGTGATCCGAGTCAGAATGAGAATCATAAATCTTGATTATTCTCTGTCTCAGCTGATTTGAACCAAATGCCTTGGACAGGGATATAGTTCACATCTCGCTGAAAACTGCAAAAAAACTGATTAAATGTACAAACTGATATAAATAGCACTCTATCTGTGTTAATGCCCAAACTGTCACTGCTTGGGGAGAGGATCCTGCGTGGACAGGGTCTGCCCCAGCCCGGAACAGCTTCCTGGGTATGTGCAGAGGTGGCTTTCTCCCCGCTGCCGTTTATTTTGGTACTTTGTTCCTGTGATGTTGGCTGTTATTATGCTGCTGTCAATTACGGATGGCATCTCTGATTCTGATTGCACTTTGCCTACAATTAAGCATCCTATAGAAAAATGGAAATGCTGGGTCATTAACATAAAGCAATAATAAGGTAAACCATTCAATTATCGAGGAAAAAACATTTTGAATAATAAGGATATTGTATGCCTAAAAGACATTCAGATGCCAGTGTGTTACCATTTTTGCATACATAATAAATGAACTTAAACCCCAAAATAATCGACAGAAGCGAATAATAAATAGCTGTGCCCTCAGCAACAGCGTGGCTGGCATCGCTCCCACCTGGGGCAGAAGAGCAGCTCCTGGGTGGGAACGGAGGAGTCCAGGATCCGTGCAGTCCGTGACAGTCGCTTTGGGGGACGCCTTCGCCACGGTGGGCTTGTCTGATGCTGGGACCAAGATGGTGCTGTGTCACCTCTCGTTGCCTCGAGAGTGCCCTGGGGACGTGGGAACTGATGCAGCCAGCTCGCCTCTGGTGCTAAGCGGGGGAGAGCAGGAGCTTCAGGGAAGAGGCAGTAAGGGGGCATGGGGCAGCGGTGCTCCTTGCTGCCTGGTAATGGCGAGGGAGGGCAGCAGGGCTCTGCCCAGGGGCTGGATGCAAACACTGCCCCACTGTGGATTAAAAAGTGGGATATTATGTTTTGGACAGCTGAGACATTAATGCATTCAGGAAGATCTGGCCACGCAGTGTCTATGTGGAGGGATTTAGGACTGGCTTTGCTACCTCCAGCGTCCGCTGTCCCCCGAGAGCCTGTTGCATCCCAGCAGGATCCCGTCATCCTCCCCGCGTGCCCCTGCGTTCGGCCGCTCTGCAGCACCAGCGGGCCTGCGATGACCTGTCTCGTCTACAGCTGGAAATCAAACAAGCCATCGCACGGATCTGAGGACGCAGAAGGGCTGCGCTCCTGGCTGCCTGCCTCTGGCCAGCCAGGAGCTCATGGCAGTGTTTACTCGGAGTTTTGTGTCAAGCCTTTCTGTGCTGGTGGGGTGAGAGTTCCCCTCCTTTCCCCTGGCTGCCGGTGGTGCAAGAGCTCAACAGCGGGATGTGTACAATTACTTCTGTTATTCAGCCTGCTCTGCCGACATCACTCCTCTGTTGTTCCTCTGTAACAATTCCCAGCCTTTTAGCTGTTGATGGCTTGCCTATTACTGTGGCACTGTGTTAGGATAACATCCAGCTATATCTGAAGAGAGGAATTTATTTACTGTTTTTCCCTGAAAAGCTTTTAGCATGATACAGCAGCAGTGCTTTCGCTTAGGCAGCCATTATTGTCGGGGTTTTTTTTCATGGTAGAAGTAAATTTTCCAGATGATGAAAAAGGACTCCTCACAATGTATAGCTCCATACTACTACATTTTAATATTCTATTTCATGATCTCTCTTCTCAGGAAAGGCCTGTCTTTGGGCAGCAGGAATGGTTTGAGCTGCTCAGTTAAGTCGGTATTTAAAGTGAACTGGACTGTGTGGATAACTCTCTCTTCCTCAGCTGTATCTTTTCCGTATCAAACTGGCTTTTCCAGGAACCGTAGCCTCCAACATTAATAGCATGTATTATTAAGAGTCTTGAGGCTCCCACAGATACTACTTAGCAATCAGCAAAGCTGGATGGAGACACATCTGCATGGCTGCCTGCACGATCCCAGACAGACGCCTGCCAGCCATGCTCAGGACAGGAGGACATGGTCAGCTGCGCCGGGGCTCGTCCTGCTGCGTGTCCCAGGCGAGTTCCCACCTTGGGAATGGGCCTTCCCAAGCAAGTGAGAAGGGAAGGTCTGCGATGGCCTGCTGCCAACAAGGTGTGCTGGATCTAGGGTTTCAGAGAGGATTTCTGTCCTGCAAACACAGGCCAACGTGTGTATTGGCATTTTATGTTGGCTCTCCAGGCCAGCCTGGGTGGCAACAGCTCCGCAGTGCACAGCGGGTTTGGCTGATCTCAAAGACCGACAGTGAGGTTTGATCGCTTGTATCAAGGATTTCCCCCCCGGCAGGTTTCCGTCCTCCTACAGCTGCACCGATACTTTCCAAGCAGGCGTAGGGAAGGTGCTGCACCCTGCTCCCCTTCTGCTCTACTACGGTCTGCAGTCAGCCCAGTGCTGAGCATTCACACGTGCATCCCCAGAGCCTGGATGTGCAGGTGATGCCCGTGGCTTGACCGTGGCTTCTGAGTGGGTGGGGGAACAGGAGTGAGGAGAAACGGGAGCACCCCCGTTCTTTGGAGGACCCACGCTTTGCAGAGCAAGCTACCCGTGACTGAGACATGGGTATTGGAACACCCCCGGTTTTTCATAGTAGCTTGTATTTATTTGCTCGCTAAACAGCTGCTCTTTCCCCCTGGGGTTTGCCCCCCAAGCTGTCTGAGCCCCTACTGCAGGACCAAGCCTCCCTCAAGTGTGGAGCTCGGCAAGGTTGCACAGAGCCCTCCCGGAGGCCGTGCTTCTTTCTGGGTTGGCTGCTTGCTTCCTCAGCCCGAGGATTTGCACCGAATCATGGACGTCCAGGTCTCTTCCATTCCTCCTATGACAGTGGAAAATGAATGAGCTCAAGGGACTTGTACCCGTACGTTGAAGGGAAATCTGGACTCAGAACAGACTACCTTGGCTTGAACATCCTCAGCTGCCTCTGTCAGCGAGTCCCCGTTCCAGCACGTGTGAGAGAGGCAGGGCGCTCAGACTAGTGCTGCTTTGCTATAACTGTGATTAATACAGTAATTAAATGTGGTAGACGACACTGAGATATTCCCAGTGAAAAGCATCACAGCGCTTCTGTAGAGGATGGTAGTGCGGCTTAGTCAAAACAGGTTTGACTGTAGTGGCGTTAGAAATATGCATTTCCAGCCTTTTTCACAACCTGTTTCATGGCCGAGCACTGACCAACAATAAATCTTACACTAGAATCAGAGAGATTGGGCCAGATTTATCCCTGGTAAAGCGATGTCACACTGAACACGCATCTCCACCCGCAGGTCTGAGATTGCTTTGTACCGTTGAAGCCAAGTGGTGCCGGGTGTTTGTGAGGCACCCGAGGTGGTCCGTGCTGGTGCAGCTGTGCCGAGCGCTTCCAGCCAAGCCGGGAGCTTGCAGAGCTCTGGAGGCTGTTTCTAGGTGAGTTGCTGGGCCAGGCCTGGCAGCTCAGGAATTAGCACAGCCCCACTGCCATGGCTGCTGGAGAGGAAGGGGGTGGTTAAGGGCACCCCCATTAGGAGGGCAGTGAAATCATAGCGGCACCATCTAATCTGAGACTGTCCAATTTGTGTGTGAGCTGTGCAGTCAGATGGGCGAGGGATTTTGGCACAAGGCAACAGCTACATCCCAGAGGAGATCCACTCGAGGAAAGAACAGAAGAAAGCAAGATTTAGCATTAAGATCATAATTTCAGATTGCATTGTGCGAGCATCAACAATCTATATACGTGAGAGTCTTTGGGGAACACAGTGCTGTAATAGCTATCCAAGCCAGCCTGAACAGCGAGGGTTATTTTTAATTGCAACTGAATGGATCTAACCTTGTGATGTCTGTTCACAAAGCATTGCTGGATTAATACAGGTTCCATAGTTGCTTCTGCTAAAAGACTTTAATGGATCAGCTTAGTTCTCTGCTCCACGATTATAGCAGTCTTACCCGCCTATCATGCATGAGCCAGATGGTCCCAGTGAAATCAGAGCATATTTATATTTTTGTCTGCTCCTCAGCCAGCTGCCCACTGATTCTGTTGCATAGTGGTAGGAGGAGAGGAGCCTTCCTGGGTGAAGTTCACCCACCTCTTTCCCGAGCCCTGGTGTCTCCCCCACCTCCTAAAACGCGTCGGGGGGATCGCGGCAGGGTTCTCCGCCCAGGGCTGCCTGGGAGGCTTGCCCGGCTGGCCGAGGAGGCAGCCGCGCTCCCGCGGCAGCAGTGTGGTACTGTCTCCTGGCATGCGTTCAGCCGCTTCCCAGTGCGCAGGGGGATGTTTGCAGTTCTATCGGCGATGAGAGCCATTAAGAAGGTACAAGTACTAAAGAGATCCTGAGCGATGCCTATAAAACCTCTGAATCCCTGACAGAATCAATAGCAGGCTCTCAGGAGTAGCTTCTTATCCAGGCCAACTTAAGCATATGCCAATGAGCCATTAAAGATTTTGCATTTTGTGGAGACAGAATCCCTTTCATTGCGATTGTTGGACTCTAGACCGGGCGAGATGATGAAAAATCACATTAGAAATGGACTGCACTTCAAAGGCATTTTCCTCAGCGTCTGGGGGAGCGCCTCGAATGGTGCTCGTGGGTGGCATCCTTCCTCCAGGCACTTGCCCGGCCAGCGCCGTGGTGCCCCGCGAGCCTGGGCTGCCTGCACGGTCGCCAGGGGGGCGCCCTGTGCTTTGGGGGTTGGTGCAGCGAGAGGCACAGACCCCTCTGGCGGAGCGGGAGAGGGAAGGAGGCAGCAGGGGAGCCGTGCCCCATGAAATGGAGGTCCCTGGGGCCGGCGCCTGGGCTGCAGCAAAGCCTCTGCCGTGTCCTCGGCTGCTCCNGGATAACTTTGCTATTAGCACAATTTCCAGTCTGGCGTTTCGGTTACCGTGGCGACTCGATGCTGCCATTCTCTGATCAGATCAGCTTGCAGTTAGTGAACACCGCGCTAGCACCTGCGTTGGTATGACAACCCAGGAGCATTCTCCATCCCTGCGGACGCCGCGCAGGAGGGACGAGGGACGGCTCCAGGGACGAGGGGCGCAGAGGGCGCACGGCTGGCCCTGCTGCGGGGCAGCGGGATGCTCCCAAGCCCTGCTGCTCCCCGCTCCTCTGGCTGCAGCGGGAGCCGGGGCAGGCTCCCGAGCCCTGCGCGGCCCAGGAGCTCAGCAGGGACGTGGCAGGAGAGGTGGCTGGCCCAGGGCAAGGAGGCGTCCTTGCAGTTTCAAGCCGCCCCTCACGGGTGTTTTGCACGGACACCAAATGGCTTTGCAAATCTGGGACACGGGAAAGCTGCTTGTCTTGGAGAGGGAAACCAACGGTCCCAGGCAGCCCTTAGTTTTGGGCATTAAGTCCGGCAGGAGCAGAGCTCGACTCACAGAAAAGGATGGTTCAGCCCCTTCTCCCGCAGCCAGCAGAGTCACACCAGCTTCCAAACGGTGAAACTGTTTCAGTGAGTCTCCTGGGAGAGATCTGTTTTGCTTTAGCCCCAGCCTGAGCTGGCACCCACGTTTCTGAAAGCGCTTTACAATTTGCGTTTAATGTTTTTTAACAGACATGTGCAAGCCATGTGAATTAGAGCCGTATGAATCTATTAGGCAGCGACAGATGCAAGTTTTGTGTCTCTTATTAGAAGGGATTGGATTCTGAGGTTTAGTGATGTGCAAAGGATTGGACTGTGGAGAGATTAAAATTATTTTCAGCGTTAAGCACAATATTTCTAAGCTAATGCACTCAGTCTTGAATATAGATTCACAGACCAAAAAGATTATAAAACATTAAACCTATGTAAATTCAGCTGTAAATTTATGTTTGAACAAATTCAACAAGAGATTTGACTTGGGGGCTTACAGCAAATAGGCTCTGCTTTTAATGCCTATTGCAGTCTTCAGCTGCAATGCCGTTTTCCCCTTGAAAGTCCCACGCCTGCTGAATTACTGGCAGGTCACAGTTGACAGCTCAAGCAATTATACCAGAATGTGTTAATAATAAAAAGGAAAATGACTTCATGTTTGTCTTTTCAGAAGACAAATGCAGATGTTTGCTCCACACTGAGGAGCAGCAGAGATGAGCTCCACGGGCAGGTGACACTGTTGCCGCACCTGGCCGTCGCCTCTTCGGATGGTAATCGTGCAAATCCACGTCCTTCTCTGTGGTTCTCCAGGCCCTGGGAGTTGCTGTGAACTTTCTTCTCTTGTTGAGAACATGAAAATACAGTTAACAAAGACTTCTTTTGAGTGGGATTGCAGGAAACCTGCAACATCGTGAACAAGCTGCCTACACAGAGATAAATGACAGCTGTGACTGAAGGAATAAACAAGATAATCTGGATTTAAATAAACCACAAGGGGATTTTGGCAACATGCAAATTCACAAATTTATAAAATGTATCCTTTGGAAATAAAAAGCTTGTCTGAAGCCAGCAGTTAAGAACAATTACTACAGCACATTTTCCCAATGAGTGCTTAGAGCCGGCCTTTGCCCCAAACCGGAGGCGGTGGGAGCCAGATGTCCTGCCCATCGCCGCACAGCGGCTGGGGGGCGTTTTTATGCACCGAGGAAGCGATGGCAGCGAGTCCCCCGTGTGACTGGGGAGCTGCAGGAGCGGTGGGGGCGTCGGGGAGCACGCGGAGCAGCCTGGCCCTCCTTAGCCTCTAGGCTAACGAGTAGGAAAGGTGAGAAATACCAAAAGCCCAAGCAAGCACCTAAAAACACATATTTGATCATCTGCTGTGAGGACCAGGTAATTCCTGGATGCAAGCCCAGGAACGGCAATGGAAGTTTCGTTTTGACATTGCACAGCGCGGGGATGCTGCCACCAACAAGCGTGAAGAAGTGACGCCCATCCCCGTAACTGAGTGAAGGGCGTCGTTGTCGCTGTGTGACGCTGGGGCTCCTTCCAGGGCGAGGTGGCGCGTTGTCCTTGCCCCTCTTTTTCAGGTGGGCAGCGATGAAGGCAGAGGAGGGGCAGGAGGTGAGTAGAGACCAGTGGCCGAGCCAAGAGCAGATGCGTCCTGTTCCAGCACTTCACCTCCTTGGCTGCTCTGCAGAGGTGCTCAGCTCATGGCAGTGCCTCTTCATCAACCAGCCTGGCACCAAAAGGGAAACAAGCGCTGCAGGAAAAGCCGAAGCGTGTCCAAGAGGCTAGGCAGTCCTCTCCAGGAGCAAAGCCCCAGCCCAGCGTGGCAAAGAGCTCTGCAGCAGCCACCAGAGGAGAGCAATCCGGAGCGTCGCGTCCTGCCTGAGCGTGCAGAGCTGCTTAAGCATTCTGTCGGCACGTGTGCGCTTAGGGCAGAGCCCATGGCAGCAGCTCTGTGAAGGTTAACTGCTCTGAGGAGTATTCCTGCCATGCCAGAGGCTCGGCTGCTCCAGGTTTAACACCCTTGCTACTCAGCAGCAGGCGCCGGCGCTGCCGTGTGTTGTTCTCTGCTGCACGCTTGACAACAGCTACCGCGGCGGCAGGATGTGTGCAGGACGCGCTGGCTCTTGGGGCCGGCAGGCTCGAGCCGCCTTCGCGCTGTGGGAGCTCACCACGGCAGTCCGTATGCCTGCCCGGGAAAGGCAGCACCTAGAAAGTAAGTCTGAGACAAGGCAGAGTTTGGGAAAAAGCATTTCTGGGGGTACAGCCCAGAGCTGCAGTAGTTCTGGTGCTCTGCAGGGCCAGGGCTGTCTCGAGGACACACTGCAGCTCCCAGTGTTACCCTTAACACTGAACAGCAAAAGCTGAATCTGCTTTTCCTCCTCTTTTCCTTGATCGCTACTTCCCCGCTGTCTCTCCTCAGCGCCCACCGATCTATCCATTTGTCTTTATTGTGCATGGAATTAAACACCGTTCTTAAACGTGGCGACGCTTTCAGATTTTTAGCTCTGCAATTTCTTGGCTACTGTTTATCGTGATAACACCATCGGAAGGGGCCATCGTAATTAATAGTTTGTTTGTGCTTCCTTTATAAAGCCCTGGTGTGTTTTTGTACTTGAACATCAGCCACTACAACTTGCTTCCAGTGTATTGTCTGAAGTGTCCCCACCACAGAGAAAAGGCTCGGAGGTTTGGGGTTGTTTTACAACAGCTTATTGAAACCATAATTTAAAGTAAAAGCTAAGTGAGTATAATATTAAAGGCAAGGCAATCGCTTTGCCCTGACCCTAGAGCAGAGGGGACCGAAATCCTTGTTTACAAAACTGCCCGGGAAGGGCCGTTGCCGGGCATGGCAGTGCCTGGAGGGAGAGGGAGCCCTGCTCCTGGCTGTCACCCAGCCCTGCCAGCGCAGGGTGGGCAGGAGCAGCAGCACTACTCCCTCCGAATTCCGACTAATTCTCATCTCTTAAAGCACTGTCATCTAAAAACCCACAAATCGCTGACACGATCCATAATACAAAGCAAACGAAGGCTTGTGCAAGCACCGGGTCCTTGGAACCTGCGCAAACGTCCCAGGGGCTGCGGACGGCTGGCGGTGCCAGGGAGGTGCTGGTCGGGGGGAGCAGGAGCAAACGCAGCACAAATACCGTGAGTTAGACCCTCCAGTCTGATCGCAAAGCCCGAGCACCGGCACAAGGGGCAGGGGCCCAGCCAGCCCCCGTTTGCTCTGAGCCTTTGGTTTCAGAGTCCGCAGGCACTTAGTCGCAGAACGGCTTCTTGGCAGCTATGGGAGAGACCAGATACAAAGATGTATTTCAAAAAAACCAATAAGCTAGTGGCTCTGGCTAGAGCAATTCACAGTGCAGCCGAGGTGCTAAGTGGCAGTGAGTGGTGTTAAGGAACCCCGGGAGCTCCCCGGAGCGCTCTGCTGCCGAGCAGACGCGCTGGTGCAGGCAGCGCTCTGGGCAGGCCAGGGGAGGTCTGCCTGTGCGATGCAGAGGGTCGCAGCAGACCGCAGCAATGGTCCCCTCGAGCCCTGTTGCCTGCGAGTCCATCGCCTGTAGTCCAGCAGAGCTTTTAGCATCTCATAATCGCCACATTTTGACATTTGACAGGCTGCTGCATGTTGCCAGGGGTGTCTGACTCAGAGGAGCACACACCAGCCAATTCTGCCTATGCTCGTCCCTCCTTCTGCTCAGACAATTGCATAGGAAAACAGCTTATCCTGTCTGAGACAGCACAAACAAGCGAGCGGTGCTGCTGCACAAGTGTCAGGGTAATTGAGCACCACTGGCTACAGGTGTTTTGTGCTCGCCTGGCAGTCCAGCACCATTTGCAAGGTGGAAGGACTTTTACACGCTGCTCCTCCAGTTTTCCAGGCTGCCGCTGTCTCAGCTGATGCCCCCTTCACTCAGAAGTCAGAGCTGCCTCTTCCCGTTCCCTGTAGCGCCACGTGCCACGGGTTCACTGCAATCTCGTCGGTCCCTTTTGACCCTCTCGTCTCAAAGCGCTGATCCAAGCTCCCAGCGGGAGCAGTAACGAAGCCCCAGGTCAGCTTCCCCAGAGCTTCACCCCCGTTATCAGCTCAGGATCAAACATGCCCCGGGCCTGGAAGGGATGCTTCCGGAGAACTTGCCGTGAACTGAGACCTTCAGTATTCCTGTGGAGAGCTGAAAAAGGGAGCGCTGGAGCTGGTCCAGCCCTTTCGAGCTTTACCATGGTGTAAAATGAAGGCTGAGATAAAGGGAGAAGGCGGAGAGCCCCGTTCTCCCATCCTCGTGAAGCAAGACAGCAGCGAATACAGAGCCGGCACAGAGGAGACCCACTGCCCGAGCACTGAGGGACGAGTCCATGAACCATCTTGCTGCTTGATGTCTTTGAGCACAGAATTTAGCAAGAGATAGGAGGGAGTGGACACCCCTGTGCACATTAACCATACCTAGAGTTGCCACTAACTACAGAGGCTGAGAAGCAATATTAAAACTTTCTGCTTCAGGACTTCATTAAATCCTCAGTGATAGGAATCAGGAGGAACGGAGCAAGGGCAGAGTAGTCCCGTAGCTGGCTGGGAGATTCTCGGTCCTTCTCTGGGGGCTTCCATTACTGACCGGTGTCAAATGTGACCTGGGAGGAAAACCCCCAGCCACCACCCAGGCTGCGGTACCTCTGTCCCTGGGGGCTGGCAGCCCCCGTCCTCTGGAGGTGCTCTGGGTGTTAGCACAGGACAGCAAGCCGCAGGGTAAAATGTGGTCTGCAGCGACTTGCGGTAGAATCTGTTATAAAGGAAATGCATACAAATTACTGGCTATAACTGATGATAAAATAACTATTTTGTGGAGCAAGGAACAGAAGAGTAACACATTGATTTTGGTAATTAAAGGTTCAATAGAAACCTGTTCCGAGAGTGCCCTGGGCAAAGTCACTGGATTGGAAGCACTTTTATTCCCTGGTCTCGGTTCTTTGCCTCACTCCTCCGCGTGTTCTCCGAAGCCGATCGCTCAGCCCCAAGGACAGCCACAGGCACTGGCTCCTGCAGCTTGGCTGCTGCTCCTCCTTGCAGGCTCCCACTCTTCTTCTGGAAGCTCTTTGGGGCAGGGATTGTGGCCCAGTCTGTGCGCAGTGCTCATCCCAGCAGGGCTGGAAACAGCCTCCAGCCACTGCCAAAGTGGTTTCCAGTGCCAGATGCTGGCCTAAGGGCTGGAGCCTCGACCCTGGCAAGGTCGGTGTAACACCACACCCGAGTCACGCGTACTGAAGGAGCAGGATGCAGCATGCAGACAACTGCAATGGCTAAACTTCAGCCAGCACAGCCAGGAGTGGCGTTGCCTCCTGGCATCTGGGCAGATGATGGATGATGCAGCAGCAGGAGGCAGACGGCAACGCTGCGAGCACTCTGCCAGGTTGGGGCTAGATCAGACGTGGTGGGGAGAACCGCAGCCAGCAATATCACTGTGCCGCTCGTGCCTCTCCAAGGAAGCGAGTGCAGCAGAGCGTGGAGGACTGGGTGGGTGAGGAGCAGAGACAGCGGGGAGCGACGGAGCCCCGGCAGCTGAGCGTGCTCAGAGCAAAACGCCTGATCCGAAGGGAGATCCTGGTAGCAGGGAGATGGAGCAATTGTTTAGAGGTCCTTGCTGGCCTGCTCTTCAGTGCCATTTCTCTAACCAGCTTTTACAAGATAGTTCAGCTTGCCACGTTGGCTGCTGGCATGGGCTCGGGGCCGGGTCCCGCCAGCGGGTCACACCTGCAGGGCTGGGCCCGGGGTGTCTGGTGCCGCTGCGGGGAACGGACGCCCCGTGACCGTGGCCCCCTCCGCCACCACCGGCATTTAGTACCCGGACTGCGAGAGCAGCCGCACAGAGCGGTGCTGCCTGTGGCGCCCCCAGCCCGCCTCCTGTTCGGCCCCCCCGCTCTCCTCCTTCCTTTCACCTCAAAACCAAGACCTAATTTCCGTGCAGAAATTTTAGCATTTCACTTCCGAGTTTGTTAAGCAACATTTTGAAAAAAAAAGGTCAGACTCGCTTGTGTTTTGTGGGCAACACAGAAAGGGCTGGGGTACTGCACGCTTGCTGTGCGCCGCAGTGCCCACAAGGCCAGTGAGTGGGACTCTGCCACGGGGACATTCCTGCGGCCACATCCTGAAATTGAGGGTTATCTTTGGCCGGTCGCTCTCAGAGCCGTGCTGCCGAGCGACTGGAATTTCCATGGGAATACAAGCACCAGTCGGAATCATGCAGCGCAGCCCCAGGACTGCGGCAGGATGCCCTTGCAGGGTCGGTCGCCAGGCACAGGTCCCTGCGGCTGGTGGTGCCTGTGCCCCGCTGGCTGCCGCCCCCAGCCGGAGTGGCACGCTGGAGCGTGGGTGCTGGGTGGCGCTGCGGAGGGAACGGCCCACTCCGGCTGTCAGCAATGCTCTCCTATCCATCATACGCTTCCGGAGAGCAGCAGGGAGCACTTCTGCTCCAGTCCTCCTCAGGGCAAGTGCTGCCTGCTCAACCTCCCGGTCTCATTTTCTGTGCACTTTCTTCACTCCCTTATGCAACCTCACACTCAGCTGAAGGCACCTGAGGACCCAATCCCTGATCATCCTGTGGGCCTTGCTGCGATGTGGATAGCCATAAAAGATGCTTCCTTCCTACAGGGCTGTTAAATCTGGGTGCTGGAAGCAGGCCCAGGAAGCCAGTCTGTAATTCTGCAGCATCTGCAGTCCCCAAGTGCTTGCATCCCTCTGAATTTGTTCAGGCTTTTCTTAGGATAAAGTACCTCAAGATGCATCATTCCAACTAATCCTTGCTCCTTGCACATCACTGCTACTCAGACGGCCGATGCAAGGCAGGATCAAAGCACCCAAGTGCTCTGGGCGGCGGATGGGACTGCAGACACCCTGCACCCTGTATCCCACGTCTGGTGGGATGCAATGCTGGAGGGACGAGCTCCTTGGCAGGCTTGGCCACCAGCATGCTGGGCCTGAAACGGATGAGCTGGAGTCCTCCAGCCCTGCTCTTGCCAGGACTCAGAGAGTTTTTCCAACAGGAAGGATGCTGACTGCAGGAGAGGGGGAGCCACAGGACCCTGCTGGCCTCCTCACCCCAAAATGCTGAAGGCGTGAGCAGCCTTCCGGCAGCACCAAACCTACCTTTGCTCTCGCCTTGACAGGAGACGCGGCACCTCCTCCAGCAGCACCTTGGCAAAACAAGCCCCGCTGGATGGATTACACCAGCAATAGATACACAAATTATGGGGAGGTTTAAAGCAAGACGATGCATTTAGCAGTCACAGATATGAGGCAACACTGACAGGCACATCTAGCTGGGCCTTGCCCGACAGCCGCTTCTGCTTGCAGACTTCGGCTGTGTAATTCCTGAAATGGCTGTTTCCTGGGGCTCGGTGGTTTGACGTCAGCATCGCTGCGGTCGCCAGTGCCCAAGGTGCTTTTACAGAACCATTCCCAGCCTATTCACATTGTTTCCTCACCATATGTTTGTACTAAAGATAGTTGCAATGCGAAGGGATAATCCAGCAAGACCCTGAGCATCCCCATCCTCCGTGTCTGCTGCAGGGGACTCGGCCGGTGCCGCGGCTGCTTCCCGGGAGCAGTGACACCACTCCTCCTCGTGCCTCCCAGGCAGCGGCACCGTGTGTCTTCAGGGCAAATCAGCCAGCAGCAGGTTAAACAAACCATGCTTCACGTGGGTGTGCCTCGGCACGAGCATTCGAAAGGCTTCAGATAAAAATATTGTTTAAACACACTCCAGAAGCGGTCGATACTGCGCCTGTAAGACCTCTGAACAGGCACGCCGTGGGCGCAGAAGGCCTCGCACGGGAGCGCTGCGGCAGACGTGGCCTCCCGCGTTGTCTCACCTCACCCGGTCCGTGCAGAGGGTGCTGGAAGGGCGGCGGGGGCCGGCGGTGCTCCGTC
>WEKW01011833.1:197765-208037 GCA_013389905.1 Sula dactylatra | reverse complement strand
CAAGGCACATCCTGCGCTCAGGCGCCCGCAGGCGTCGGGGGCCAGCTCCTCTCTGGGGTGCACGTGTCCGCCCCGATCCGCGCGTGCTGCGGCCACGCGCAGCCCCAGGGCCGCTTCAAAAGCGATGCCCTGGCCTGCTTGGGAAAGGAAAAAACCCCTTGCTTTTCCTGCTACCCTTAAGATCGCTCTAGCAATCGAGAAGCATCTGATCTTCCAGGAGACTGACAGAGAGAGGATGCTGGTGTCATTATCAAGTTAATTAGAAAAACTCAAATGGAGCTTTAAACATTTTTATAATACATTTGGGCCTTTTTGGCAGGATTATTGCATCTTTTGGGTTTCCATTTCCCATTAAAGCATTCTCAGTAGTGCATATATAAAAGCCATGTGATCTTGGCTCCTTGCTGTTTTTTTTCTTTTTTTTTTTTTAAAGACATCTTTTTTCGGGTAAGATTTATTAAATATTGTAATCAGTTAAATTCTGGCAGCTTAAACATTTTCTTTAATAGCCTTATTAAATGTGGATTAGATTTAAAATCCCTGCCTCTGAACTCTTGAGCAGCAGTATTTATATGCACTGTTAAAAAAAATTAAAAGCTTTACAAAGTGGTAATTACTCCTCTGCTGCAGGAGGAAAGAGACTGACTTTCTATGTTATTTTAAGGCAAGTTTTTCAGCCTCACCCTTCTTGGGCAATACTACACAAGCACAATTTATTCTTCCTGAAGTATCCTCAGGTCAGGGTTTGGGAAGCGTCGCTTGCAGCGCCTGCACCATCTGAAGCGCTGCCAGCATTGGCTTTGCTTCCAAACAAGGCGAGCAAGCTGCGCGTCCCCGCGATGCCGGGAGCAGCCAGGGGCCCCTGCAGGACACCGCTCCCCCTGAGCGCCCCCAGCCAGCGGGGGCCCTTCACCCCACGCCAGGAACAGCCCAGCAGACAACGTCCTACCTGGCGAGCGAGTCCCCAGCACCACCAGCCCCCAGCGCAAGCAGGGAGCCGCCCGTTAGCAGCACCGGCTGGGGAGGGCACCCTCCCCCTTTATAAGCTGAGCCCAGCAGCTGGGTGCAGCCCGTCAGGTCGCACAGGAGCAGCTGGTGGGCAGCCCCTGCAGCCCCTCCATGGGGCAGCCCCTGACCCCCGCAGTGCTGCACCTCTGCCCCGCCTGCTGTGCTCCACACCGGCCTTCAAAAGGCCAGGCAGAAACCGGAGAGGCCCTCCTGGAAGCTTGGGTTACACTGTTAATGACATTTTTAAGACTTTTGCTGTATCTAAACGATGCGTGCCCCGGTCATCACCACAGTTTCTTTGCTGCACTTGCAGGGAGCACTGCACAGAGACCTGACTGAGCGTTACTTGAACCCCAGGAAAATGCTCGGGTGCCATTAAGAACAGCTAAAGAAGAGGGGACGCCGCCTTTCCCAGTACCTCCCTCCTTTCCCCCGCAGCAGCTCCATATTGCCCCGAGACCGTGTGCGTGTGCGAACGCGCAGGAGCTCCCCTACGCCAGGCCAGCGCTGCCCCGCTCCCTCCCTGCCAGCCGCTCCCGCACCGTCCCGCACGGCTCCCTCCTGCATGCCGAAAGCCCCCGCCGCCGCCCCAGGCAGCCGCTCTGCAAGCCCGGAGGGGTTTTGCTGGACACAAGGCAGGCCTGAACAGTTAAAGCACAAAGCCAGGCTCCGGAGAGGTGCTCTCTGAGCCCGCTGGCACCGCTGACACCTTGCACTGCTGTGGACAGGTTGCTCCAAGCCGCTGCGTCCCCATACCGAATGCACCAGCGACGCTCGCCCCACCGATGCCGCCGGCTTGGTTAACTGGCGCTGGCGAGGCAGCCGGCCCTGCCCTGCCTGCCCCAAGGCTTCCCCAGCGAGGCTGCAGCAGGCGGCGGCAGCATCCATTTCTCCGTCACTGTGTGTCAGCAGCAGCGTGTCAAAGCTCTGCAGTTGGTCCTGTTTGTTAACAAACATGTTAATGATCTGGAAAGGGCAGGGAGGGTGAGCAGTGATTCACAAAACGTGCTGACTACACCAATTTAGACGAGCAGGAGCAGAACAGCACCGCAGGGGCAACCACACCATCCACGGGGACGGGGTGCACATGGGCACTGCAAATGCAAAGCCACAAACGGGAGGGAGGCCTGACCGCCGCTCCCACCCCTGCAAAGGTCTGACGGGACTGCCCTGGCTCCGGGGGGTGGTCGCGGTTCACGGCAGCCCTCCCCGTGGGGACCTCTGCACCCCACCACGACATGAGCATGGCCAGGGCGGGGAGAGCCCCACGCGGAGGGCTGCAAGGTGCATCCCAGCCACGCTGTACCCAAGCCTGCAAAGCCTTTCTGGCCACAAGACAGGACTGCTAAAAGCCCCGTCGGCTGATCTGGAAGTCACGGGGAGGGTCCAGAGGACTCCCAGAGGGTGCCCTGGAGTAAAGTTGCCAGGCTTGTAGCAGCACCCTAAACTCTGGGGAAGCAAAATTACTACCGTGTGCGATAGAGAGGGTGGTTTCCCGAGCAGCGCTCTAGTGCAGAACTTGCCTTCACGTGCACGACGGTGCAAGAGGATAGAGGAGCCCACTCACTATTGCAGCCTTGCCTGGGTGGTACCGAAATTCCTCAGTTCGTCTTGTTGGAAGTACGAGTTTTGCTGAATATTTCTGAGGAACAGAAGGTACCTTTGGGAACCTTAACTGGGTTTTAATGAAGCTTTTTGCCACTGAATGTAAGTTAATTTTCTTGGAGTGATTACCCTATCTCTAGAGGGTATTGTAGGAATAGATGAGGACTAGAGAGGGACAAGAATAATATCAAGGACTGGAAAAATTCTCAAATAAGGAGAGACAGAAAAACAAGTGGAAACAGAATGAATAAATAATAAATGGTCTTGAAGAGACAGTCTGAGAGCTCCCCTCATCCCGCTCTCATAACAAAGGAAGAGAAAACATGACGCTGAATTAAAAGGTGGAGTAAAGGGGAAATACTTTTCTCACATGAGCTGTAAAAAGTGCATGAGTCTCAGCGCTGCACAAGCCCAGGCGTGCTCCCCGGGCACCGCGGTTCCCTGCTCTGCCTGACGAGTGCGAGTGCTTCAACCCCAGGGCTGCAGAGGAAGGGCCTGGGAGCCTCACATGGCTTTTGTCCAGGCTGCAAACTGGCTCGCTTACGATTGCCTCCCTGCAGGAGGGGCATCTTCACCGAGCTGGAGAGCAACTCAGACCGGGGTTTTTGGGGCTGAGGTCTCTGCAACTGGACTCCAGTGAAGGATGCTCTGCTGACGTCCCGACGTGCAGATGCTGCGCTCCCACCCCTGGCTGCCAGTTTCTGTCCTCTGGGCCTGCAGGCGGCACCCACAGGGACTGGCACCAAGCCACAGGTAAACCACGGGAATAAACGGATTTAAAATGGGCTAACACAGAAAGAGGTCTGTGAGCGCGTTTTTCCCATCTCACAGTCAGTCCTGTGAAGCTGGCTACTAGGGATGGGACTTCAGGGAGAAAGAAACCCTCTTCAGCTCTGCACTAGAGAATGAAGACTTTCTCCTTTTAAAATTCATAAACCAACACAGACTCTACGTTAAAAAAATAAGGATCCCCTATTTAAATATATCACTGCAACAACCACAGGGCTCGTTATGAATTATTTAGCGTAATGCACTTTCACATCGGCCCCGCTGGCTCAGTGGCCTCCTCTCAATTAGGCGTTTATGGCAGAGGGGTCAGTAATAACAGGTCACTTAAAATGTAAATAAAAGTGACACTGGGAGACATGCCGGAGCGTTTCTTTATGCTGTTACTGTAAAAATGTGTTTATGAAGACCAATTCCTAGCATGTTTACTTGTCATGCAAAAAATGCGTTTAGCAGAACGCACATTGAACATAATTTACGCAGAGCAGCAGCAGGGGGTTCGGCTGCTCGGAGCGTGGCANCGGGGCCTCCAGCCCCCAGCAATGCACCCTCCCAGCCTCCCTCCTTCCTCTCTTGGCAGAGCCTGGAGGGTGCAGGGGCAGCGCACGAGGAGGTGCCCGCGCTGCCCGGCCTGAGGCGTGCGTCGCGTCTGCCCTTGGGACGGCACGGTCCCCGGCGAGCTCCAGGTACGTGGATCCACACAGGCATGAGGAAGCAGCCAGGAAAAGTTCTTCAAAGGAAATATTTTGTGGCAAAGAAAGAAATCTGATGACACCGAAACTTCTCACAGATTGAGTTTGGTTTTGCCAATTTATTTGGCTTTAAAAAGGACAGTATTTTAAGCAGAGGTTTTGGGGCTTTTCCCTCTGATGCCACTTAGTGTTCTTAAAAAGTACAAATTCAGTAAGGAAACTAGGTTCTTCATCTTGGACCAAATTAAGTACTTCGACCACATAGAAAGGTTAGCCTTTGTTTCGTACTTTACAGAGCTTTTTGCTTTGCTGAAGTTTTTGAGAAGTTGTTTGATGTCAAGCCAATGTTTCTGGGCTTTTTGAGGTGCAAGCAAACAAAAAAACCCCAGCTTTTTGCCCCACTCCCCCGGACAACCTCCCAGCTGGCAGCTTTTCCTCCCCTCCCTGTATGGCAGCCTCCTTTCCCGGCCAGTCGACCTCCTCCGGCACAGCTCCCGGCACTGCGCCCGCTGCGGGCGGCCCCGGCTCCCCTCCTGCTGCCCGATGCCAACGCAGGGCCGGGCTCCCGGGGGACTGCGGGGACCCCACTGCCACGTCCTTCGGCCGGGAGGGAGCCTCCGGCTGCAATAGGCCACAAATTCATTTGCCATGAGTGGGATTAAAATGCATCGAAAATCAAATTGCTGCCTAACGGAGCTACTCGTTAGCGGGCGACAACCCCCTGGGCCCGGCTGCAGTGCGCAGGGAAGGAGTGGAGAGCGGGACGAGGCTCCCGCCGCCCCGCACGCCCCGTACGAGGGTGCCCCTGGTCCCTTTGTCCCCGGGAGGATGCAGCTGGCCCAGCCTTGCTTTTTGCTTTGCCTTTGCAAAGAAGGCTCTGAGCTAAAAATCCCTCGGGAGGGGACAGTGTCAGCATCCGTGGCTGAGACATCTCTTCCTCCAGCAAGCCAGCGGGTCGCCAGGCCCCAAAGCAGGGGCTGGCTGCTACTTTCGCTCCGAGGCCAGCGGGACAGGCGTCCGGCCCCCCCGGCTCCCACCAGCCGTGGAGCGGGGCTGGGCACCCCGCACACCCCAGCAGCCAGCGCCTTCCCCGGTCTCAGGTGCGGGTTTTCCTGTGAACTGTTATTAGCCCTGTATGGGAGGTGATAATAACAAGCCATTAATGGGAATCTGTTTGAGTGCCACTGTGTGGCAAGACCGTAAATTAATGGCCATTTCATTTATTGTCATTTTAACCATAACAAGATGCTGATTTTCCCCCCGGGATAATGAAATTGGTCTGTAAGAACCATAAATCCTCACTGTGGTGCAGGGCTGGAGCAAGGTGTTGGATTAACGGGCTAATGACAGAGATGTGAAAGCTCGTGAATCGCACGGCTGCGGGGAGAGCGGGCGGCCACGCCGGGGGCAGCCCACGTTGACACCCTCTCCAGAGCATTTCTAAGGCTCACAGCGACTTATTTCAGATGTCAGACCAGAAAGACCCACATAACCCCTCCTGACGTGCCGTCAGTGGCTGCATTTGCTGCCCACGGAAAACCAGTTTTTAAAGGCAAACCTGTCTGACCAACACGGCCCAGAATCTTCACTGACCTTCAGCCCCACCAGGGGAGTCCCAGACAGACGCTGCCTGGCCTGCCTGCGTGTGAGCAGTTCAGCGTCGGCCGGGAGGGAGAATTGATGACTTCTGCTCCCTTCACCTGGAGCATAAAACAAAAACCTACGCTGGAAATTTATAGGGTCTATCAAGCTGAAATGCTTCCTTTGCTACGTGTTCCCTGCCGTTCCCAGGACCACCAGCCAAGGGCCTTTAATCTGTGGGCAGGTATGACTTCAAAAGAACAACTGCCTGGAAATAAGAATTAAAAAGTGAAAGCTTCTCATCATTAAGTCTTGAAATGGAAAAAAGAGTTAGAGCTTTTAGGATGATGACGACCTGCTCCATGCCGCTGCAGAGGTACCAGCTGCAGCTGGAAAGAAACACACCTCCCGTCCCGCCCGTCCCCGCGGCGAGCCCACCGCGGTGGTGCAGGCTCACGCGGGCAGCGGCCTGGGCGCGAGGAAGACTCCAGGCAGTCGCTGATCCGAGCACTCGCTGTCCCGGTCACGCCGGAGTGACGCCACCTTCTCGCACCCCTCGAGTGCTTTAACCTCCTGTCCGGTGTCTGCTGGAGTGCTCGCTCCTTCCCCGGTTCTCTTTCCTCATCTCGCTCTCCCGAACAAGACGATTAGACCTGGCTGAGCCAGCTTCGCCCAGCACAAGGCAGGAAACCTCGCCAGGGTCGGCTGGGCAGAAAGGCTTCACCTGCCCAGGACTGCCGGAAGGCACCAAGGGGTCCCGCGGCGGAGGAGGGCACGTGGAGGAGACCCCCGGGACCCCCCGGAGCCCTCTGCAAACGTGCACCTCCTGCAGCCGAGCGTCAAGAAGGGCTTGCAGCTTTCGGTTTTGCTCCTTGCATAATTCAGCAGAGATATCATTTTAAATATTGCTATTTTTCTCACTCAGTTATGAGAAATATTAACTGGCCAAACTTTGCTGTGGCTGTCACCATCCTTTTAGCAGCGTGATTGCCATTGGGGGATTTATAGTCCTCCCCACACCTGGGTTATTTGAGTTTTGCTTTGCTGCAGGGCCAGGGCAACAATAAATTTCCTTCTCCTCTGGAACATACTCTAACCTCTCATTTTCTAATAAAGCGTTAAACCTTGGAGCAACCCACACTGGCCTCGGTGCTTGAGAGGAGAGGACTTTCAGCTGAGCCCATGAGCCTCTTGCCGCGGGCTAGAGGGCACCGTTATGGGCCAGCGTGGCACTTCCTGCGGCGGCTCTGATGAATCCTGGCTTCCCTTTCCAAGGAGAGCCCCCTCCCCAGGCAGAGGTCGCATCCTGCCCGTCCCCAGCAGCACTGCACCCCAGCTGGGCTCTCAGGGATGCTGGGGTGGGGATGTAGGGAAAAGCAGGCCAGGCCCCACAGCACTGCTCCGATCAGCGAGGGGCTGGGGGTGACCAGCTCGTCTGGGCAGGGACGGTAAAAACACTCTGAGTCAGTGAGGGTGCTGCTGAGCAGGGGGCATCGCGTGATGCCATTCAGAAAGAGGCCACCTGCAAGCTGGGGGAGTGCTGGAAGGCATGAAGGAGGAGATGCAGGAGAAGCCCCCAGGCCCACCCAGCGAGACCTGACCAGGACGGAGTGACCAGCAGCTTGGGGGCGGCGCATCCCCGGCGTGGCCCCATCGCCTGCTCCAGCCCGCTCTCCTGCAGCGCACAGAGGGCTCAGCCCTGGCTGGCTGGAGGACCACGAGCACCGGCCAGCAGCACAGCGCCCATCGTCGTCGGAACGGGGTTTATGATGTTAAAAAGGGTCCGAGCTGGCAGTCTGCAACCGCCCGTGCCATCTACAGCCCCTCCCTGCTCCGTGCAGTGCCTTAGGAGGGGCTGACGGTGCATGAAGGATGGATGGGCGGATGGATGTGCATCTGCTGCTGGTCTCATTACAGTAACGGAGGTGGCCGCGGCATCAGGCTTTTACCAGCTGAGCTGTTCAGTGAATTACGGCAAGGTTCTGCATTGTGGTAATATGATTTTTTCAATATATTCTGTTTGGATTGGCAGGTTGGTCTCACTCTTTCTCAACTGACTGATAAAGCACTAGACAGGGGATTAGTCCTCTTGGAAGCTAAAGAAAGAGGTAATTTGGGTTGTTTATAGCCTGCAGGGGTAGAATCAAAATGTACAATACTGAGAGAGTCAAACTTTTACAGCGTACGGCACGGCTATAACTCAGAGCAAGTATCAAACATTACAGTCCTGTGAAATGCATTCCCGTGACAAAAGGCTGGAAAGGCAGAAAGAATGAGAGCAATTAATCTGTTCTTGGGACAAATATTGTAATGAAGACAGGAAATGCCAAGAAAATTAACCCCTGCCTGGCCCAGTTTTAGCGTCGGTCTGTTTGGCCCAGCAGTCTCACCTCTGCACTTCGGGCGGTGCTGGAAACAACCCCGACGCCAGAGATGATGATGCTGGTTACGTGTAGGGGCAGCCCCAACCTGACCTTGGCTTTTCTGCATTAAAAGAATAACAGCTTTCCCTCAACTGGGTTTTGCTGGTTTTTCATAGCTATTAAATCTAATTGCTGAGATAGAGTTATAAAATTATAATTTTAACCATGCAATTTAGATGGAGTAACTGGTCGTCTATTTCTGTGATTATCCCTGATTATTAAATGAACAGCTGCCTCCAAATATGTTTGCAACAAACTAATTCAATGAGTGCATGTGCCTGAATATTCATTCCCCTGATTCGCAGCACAGACTTTTAAGACTTTTTCACTGTGGCTTTAAAAGTTAATTTAGCCTGGCAATTTAAATAAATACACTTCCATCAGCTTTGGTTAGTGCTCCAGACTTTAACGCTAAGTTTGGCAGCAAGCGAAGGCGGGCCAGCCCCTGCTCCGATGCCCGCTCGCAGCAGAGACTTTCCGTGGAGACAGACGTCAGGGTCTATGTCACTTCCAGACTTCTCCCATGTCTTGTTTGCGGGTTTGACAACCCTTCTCCACGTAGCACTAACAAAATGTGACACTCCACAGTCTGTTTGTTTTAGCTTTTCCACTAAATTTTGCAGCCGCGCCAAGTAGCCGGGAAATAACCTGCCCTCCCCGAGCGCTGGAACGTGGATAAGGCCGGCCGGCGCGACAGCCAGCGAGCAGCTCCCCCGGCCTGCCTGGCCGTCATCGAGCCGCGGAAGGGCTCGCAGACAGCTCTGCAGCCGTCGTTGCATCAGGAATTTCATCTTCCTCCTTGCGAAGGAGGTGCCCCCCGCCCCAGCCAGGGCAATGGGCGGAGGGGCTGGCAGCACCCCTGAGGCAGCAGACGTGGTTTCCAGCCCTCAGTGTGCGGGGACAGCTATGGAGCCGACCCACGGCAGCGAGTTACCACCGCGCTGGGAGCCCAGCAAACAGCGGGCCACAGCGGGAGCGCCCTTCGCGCGGCATCTGCTCGTGGCGCCAGAGCTGCGGCAGAGGGCGCGGACCGGGGCAAAGCTGTGCCAGGGTCTGTCTCTGCACGGGACAACTGCTGCTCTCCCCAGTATGGTCTACAAGAACATTAAATGCATTTCTTGTACTTAAATTTCTGCATGCTCTTCCGAGTAAGCTGCGCTTCTACTGACTAGTAGAACATTTTAATAATATTCACGGCATGAGACAGATTGTTTAAAAAAAAGGTATTACCCTGTGACACAAGCAAGTGCCCAAGAACAGTTTTTTCACCCGATGCTGCTCACATCGATGCACCAGAGTTTACCCTGGAGTCTCCCAGCCTCCGCGGCAGCGTGCAGTCTGGAGCCTGCCAGAAACCTCCTGCACTTGGGAATGTGCTGGGATTCACATACTTACTGGAGAGAAACATTTGCTGCTCAGAAAGAGGCACGACTCCCAGGATGCATTTCCGAGGTGCCTATTAGGCAAATGCTGGCAGCTGCAGTGCCTGGGTTCTCCAGGCAATCCATCCTGCGTCCCGCAGAAACGCAGGCAGCCGCTGAGCTGGAACAGGCGAGCACCGGCCCAGAAAGTCCAGCCCCGTTTGGGGCAGTGACTTGTGCAACCTCTGGCTGCGCTGTCTTCCTCACGTCCTCATAGGCGCGTCCCTTGGCAAGCAATCATCGTTTAAAAAAAAAAAAAAGTTTTTTTTAAAAGCTTCTATTAAAGATCACAGAAAAAATAAGGAAGAGAAAAATCTGTTAAAGTATTTGAAATGTAAAGTAGGGCTTTCTTTTTAACAGCATCCCTGATTCCTTTTGTCTCTTTTTGTATAGAGGTTTCACAAGAATATACACAGTTTGACAGAATTTCAGATGGTATTAAAGAGGGCAACATCTGATTGTGGGGGGAAAAGAAACAGTTTAATTGAGACGGGCTAAACCTGTCGAACTCTGACCTGCTGCTTTGCGGGACCAGCCAGACAAATGCTGATGGAAAGGACAGACAAAGAGGGTACTGGTACTGTGCTATAGCTGCAGCCTCTGCTAGAGAGAGGCGAGCCCATCACACGGACAGCCTGCCCCACTCCCCAGCCCATCACACAGGTATCCTGCCCCACTCCCCAGCCCATCACACGGACAGCCTGCCCCACTCCCCCCACCCCATCACACAGGTATCCTCCCCCACTCCCCACCCCA